>SNQJ01S0044297.1:49909-69611 GCA_010110895.2 Picea sitchensis
ACCAATATATCCACAATACCAAGATACCAATATAGACAAGATGTACTTCTAACAATGTATCATATCATCACAAAGGTGTACCATATCATGTACCATCATCATCAAGACATGCCTCAAGAATGTACCATAAACATAACCCTCAAAAACATGTGTAAATTGTATATTTGATCTTGTACCAGACCTAATACACAAAATTATAGACCTATACCTCTTCCTCAAGTTTAGCACCAAGAGAATAACATCTTCATCAAACTTTACCTCAGTATCGTGGGACTAGTTTTGGATTAGTCACAAACCCTAACTTTCAACAAGCATAACTATGTACATGTAATGAATAAAGGTATGCAATTTTAACCACAAATACTATGAGATATTTTTTCCATCTCCTCAAAATTTTAGGGCCTGAAACTTCTCAGAACATGATTTGTAGAGAAAATGGAAAACCTTCCTGAATTTTATCCTATTCTAGAGAGTGAACTTGTACAGCATACCACATGCTCAATATTTGATATATAATTTTGAAACTCCCACACAATATACTACAAACTGTTATATTTCCATTGAAATTGGTCTCATATAATTTTGATCCTCTATGAAGCAGTTATGATTGTTTTACCTGAAACACATGTTTAAAAATATTTTCAGAACTAGTCAAAAACTCTATCTTCCATAGAGTGTATCCACATAAATACAATGACCCAGAAGATGAACCTTTTACCACGTGTAACTTGACATGTATTCTCAACCTCCTCCAATTTTTTCTATATGAATCATTCTAGAAAGAACATTATAGTGAAAATGGTAAGTTGACCTTGAAATAACATACCTTAGAACACATCATCACAAAACTTCATCCTCCCTTGGAATTTCTCCCTTATTTACTTCATCTTCCCTCTGAAATTTTCCTTAGATCTCATTTGTTATCTCATACAAGAATCACTTACTCACATAGAATATATTCAATAGAATGTGTGTGTGAATGTACTTATGAGTGCCTTCTTGAGGTGTATATAGATTTTTCTAAATAACCTCTTTCCTTAACTTTAGGGCTTCTTGAAATTTCTTATTACAACCACTTTACCCTTTCATTAATGAATTACAACCAATTAGGGGCTTCTTAACCCATCTTTGGGGCTTCCAACTTCATGACCTCATAACTCCTCAATTGTCAGTAACTACGTGACGTTCCAACTACTGTTAGAAACAATATGATGAGGACTATCCATCTATGTGTGTTTTACCAGAATTTACACTTTCCTTCATGTCCTTATTCCTAAAAAAAAATTAGGATTCATGACCACACCTATGGGTTTCTTGTATACTTCTTCGAACTTTCTTCCTCTGAGGGTCATTCTTAGAGATATGCCATAAGCATACCACTTTGGAGACTTCTCCAAATACACCCATCACATATGTTGACATCAATAACAACCACTGTTTTTTGACATCAATGGAAACCAATTTTCCAACAACATCAATGACAACCAATTATCTAACAACATCAATGAAAACCAACTTTCCAACACCCTAGCACCTGGAGGTCTTTGTAGGGGTTAAATAACATTGTTCCCTAAGGGAACCTCCTATTTCCGAGTGGAAATTTTAAATGATATGAAAAAAATATCCACCTGAGGCTCGCAGAGGAAATACTCTGGTGCATGGGAAAGATTTGTGTGTAGTTAGGAGAGTCTCAACCCTATTAAACCTTGCACATGTATTAAATGGAAAGCTTGCAAGATATGAAAACTTCATCCCCAAGGAGGAAATAAATCCTTAGTTGGTATCGGAGTGGGTTTCAAGTTCAAAAAAACCTAGTGAACCTTTGAAGATCAGTCTGCTAGAGCCTCTGAATAAATTAAGTCCCAAATTAAACAGTTATCCTGAGAAATACCCATGTTTTGAGTTAGAATGACTCCTACTCATTTGATTGACATGGAAATCCAATCATGTCCCTTTTTTCAAAAGGTATCATCGTTAGGAGTGATTGATTGGCGAGACTTGCGTGAAGTTCGATGACAACAAAGACCAAGATCCATTGATAGCCATCAATTCATTGGGGGTCCCTCTAATTCACTTGGTGATTGACAAAATGGAGCAATGACATCATGATGATGTGGTGTGCCAATGTGTCAGAATGATGCATGTCATCTTATGGTTGTGTAGGGTGAGAAGAAATCTAGTTGATTGAGAGGAACCTTAGGTCATTGCCTTAGAAATATCAGCCATCAATTTGGTGTGGAGGGTGGATCCCATTCATTCATTGAAGAATAGAGATCATGGGATGTTTGAATGATGAGTTAGAAATAATACTCGATGAAGACAAAATCCTTAATAAAGGGTAAGGATCATCGATCTTTCAGAAGTGACCTTGGTGGGGTCTGGATGGTTGATGCCAAACACATCATCATCGGAGCATAGATGGTTGGTGATTTGAGTATTGATATCGAGATAGGTGTCAGCGATGAAAATGTTCATGAATTTTTGACCTATAGGGAGATGTCCCATGGGATCCTATTTGTAGATCAAGAAGTAGGTGGGGAGAAACAGCAGTAGTAGATTCGTCGTAGGTCCCACTTGTTCACCATAGACTATATTAATGGGTAGTCATTAACCACCATGTAAGTTAGAGGTGCTGACATGACTGGAGTCATTGAATGATAGAGTCTGAGAGTTGTTGTGTCTAGGAATGGACTCGTCAATGTGAATATCCTCGAAACTTGGTAGTTGGAGTGTTTTGTAACTTTGTGGGAGTAGAGCCTTGAAAATGATGAAGAAAGGTCCCAAGAGATAAGAGTTGTTGAATGTGGTGGGCCGAATAATCCAAAGGACGATAGTTCAGGTGTCAGGTGCCACATCAAATCCACATCAGATAGCACAAGTGATAGGGAGCCACGTGGAATTGAGGTGGGTTTGTTGATTGAAAATTGAGAACTTTGGGAGGCTGTAACTTCTGAACTAGAGCTCAGTTTTAAGCATAGTTAAAGTTGTTGGAAATTTGTTAATGAGGAGAATCCACCTATGGGATTCATTGGTGGAAAATGACTAAGGTGAAGAAGAGGAAATTATGACACCCCACTAGCCAAAGTGAGGATTAGGGGGTTAGGTGTGTTATAGAGTGGTATCAGAGCAGAGTTCAAACTCTAGGATTGAATGGGTCACCAAAGCCACTTGAAATTGTTTTATATGAAAGCTTTTACTTTGTCAAGAATGCATGCTATGATATTGATTTATACAATGTCTAGCAATATTTTTATATCTCATCACGTAGGAAAGTGGAAGTGAATGGTGCAGCGCATCATGGAAGATGCATCACATTTCAGAGATGAGGAATATGATGGTCGGAGGGACATAGAAACCCCTCCAGACTTGGTAGCCACTATCAGAAGTCTTAAGGAAGATAAAGAAAGGATCATGAGAGCTTAGGATGAAAAAACAAATCTAAATGCAGTTCTATTGTAGAGCTTATCTAAAATTCAGAAGCATATGTAGCAAGGCCCTGGTAATGCAAAGTTACAACAATCAGAGAATGAGTTATTCCAAGAAAAGGCATTGGAATTCCAAGAACATCAAATCTGGTGGAAGTACTTCCATGAAGTCATCCAATAGGAAGATTTATTTCGAAGAGTTTTCAAGCAGTGACACTAGATCAAGTATCCCGAGGAAAAAGAAGAGACACTCACAGAGTTCTCTAATTGAATAATTCAAGAAGGCTAATCTTCCTACCTTTGATGAAGAAGATAAGAAGGGAGAATAAGTCGAAGTTTCGCTATTGGGTTTGAAGAAGTACTTTAGAGTACACAATTATTCTGAAAATACCAAGGCAAGGATTTCCATATTCAACCTTAATTGAGGAGATTCCATATGGTGAGAAGATATCAAGGAAATCAAAAGATTGAAGGAAAGAAAATTGACCTGGAAAAAGTTTGAGAAGTACTTCAGAAAGGAATACCTACTAAAGAAGTACTATGATGAAAAAATAAAGGAATTTCATGAGCATAAATTGGGATAACTCAACATGGATGGTTATTCCAAGATATTTATGGAATTGTTGAGGTATGTTCCCTGCCTCAAGGATGAGTAAGAAAGAGTGAAACATTTTCTCAGTGTATTTCCACAGTCCTACCAAGATATAATTTAATTTGACAAGTCGAATATATTGGGGGACACTATAAGGAAGGCCAAGTGTTGTTATGATCAGTTCAGGCATAAGCCAAAGCCTCCTAAGGACTAGAAAAGAAGGTACAATATTGGGTCCCATAAAAAGGGATTCATATCATTTCCATGCAAGAATCCAAAGAAGGGTGCACAGTTTGGTCAACCAAGTAGAAGTTTGCATCAGAAAAAGTTTCCATCTCAGAGTGGAAATTGACCAGTAGAACAAGCAAGAGAAAAGGTAGAGGAACCAAAGAAAGAGCCTCTACAGTGTTTCAGTTGTGGAGAATCACACCTATTGAGGGATTTCCCTCACAAACAACATGATAGAAATAAATTGTATCATGTGGAGGAAGCAACCATAGTCAATGATGTGGACATAAGTCTGTCAAGGATATATGCAGTTGTGGAAAATTGAAAAGCATAACACCAAGATTATGTAGTGGAGTTGTAAGGTATAATTGCCAAGAAACCCATTTATATTTTAATTGACCCTGATTATAACATTAGTTATGTCTCACCTCAAGTTGTTGAAGATTTTTTTTACAAAGGAAGAAGCATTCAAAGTCATGGTTAGTTAAATTAGCCACAAGAACTAAGAGAAAAGTGGTTGAGGTCATAGAAGCATGTCGATTCCAGATAAGTGGACTATGTATGCGAGCATCCTTGAATATTCTACCTTTAGGATTATATGAAGTTTTTTTAGGCATGGATTGGCTAGTAGACCATGTTATCCCCTAGCCTAGGTATAAATAAGGAGATCATGTCTCTAGGCCCACAGGTCCTATAAATGGAGTAACGAGAGCCAAATGACTTAATCATGGCCTCAAAGGACCCCTATTTTCTTCAGTGCAGTCCACATATCACCAACAACAATATCCATCATACCAGCATGGTTCTGAAGTAGTAGTGAGTCTTTCTCCATGAGGTAATGAGTCTGGGTATCATGGTATGTATCACTCTGATATTTGAAGCACTTGAACATGTTGTATTTGAATCCTTCTTCATTTCATGATGTTTTCTTGGAAATTATGATCTTTGCCTTTTTAAAACCTGGAAGGGTGACACAGCGCCCTAGTAAGTTGATTTCCCTTTAGGACGGGTTGCTACTGGGTGGATCTTTAAAGAGTCATCATCCATTCCCTCCATACTTACCACTTTAAATGTTTATTTATTCCATATCCCCTTTCCTTTTTGGGCATTGGGATTGGCTACACTATGAAGGGTTGTACCTTACCTCATGGGATGAAGGGGCTAAAGGCCCAGAGAAAAAAAGTAGCTAGAAAGAGTTAAAATCCAATTTTGAAACCTTCGATATGCTTCTCCCATGGATCCCTGAGAAAGAAGTGAAAATATTCTTAGTAAGAAAAGGGGACCCACAAGATAAAATAAACACTCAAGGTACTAGTTGATGGATTGGAGGTCTCATCACGAGCCGGCCTATTATGACCATGGGCATGTAGAAGTATGCAATTGCCACCCATTCGGTCACCAAACCAGGGTAGTGGCTCTTGGTGGCATAGCTAAGAGAAAGGGGGTCTCATTATGATCCAACCTTCTCATTTCCGTGAAATGTTTGTGGATAGCGTTGCCACCTCTGGTCATCAAGCTAGGACAATGGCCCTCAACTATTCCCTTGAATCACAAGAGCAAAAGATCAAAATAAATAAAGCTAAGAATAAAAGGAAATGAATGGAATAGGAAAAAATTGCTTCAATGACAAGGTGCAAATCACCCTCCACAAAGGAACCCACCAGTAACACTCTACATTTCCTTGTTATCACATGCACTCCATGCCCAAATATTTACCCCATGCCACCTCATACAATTACATGACTTGGACTAGATTCCACCTGGGAAACACCCCAAAATTAAGAGAGGTTAGCCCAATAGTACACCTTGAGACCCTCTTCAAAACTAACTTGTCAAGTTGCATAATGTATTTGAGAATTTGTTTTCAATTAAGGGGGGTTTGATGCACATGTTTTGGTAATTTAATTATTGGATGTTATTTACATGTTATGATCCTTGTGACCTATGAAACCATGGAGGGCGTACTTGTTGTTTCTGCAAGACCTCTCCTGGTGGACAGGTACACATGAGGGAATGATTAGCTTAGACCTTCATGGGAGCTCAAATCCCACAGGTGGATGCTGAAAACCCGGCCAGGGGTAAGAAGAGATTGAAGGATTGCACCAGATGAAGGAAGGATATTGCCTTTGGAAGCACTATGGAAGACCTAGAGCTAAGGTCTCATGCTCCTCACACCTAAATGTTGGCCTTAGGAGGACTTGGATGTCACCTATATAGCCATAGATGTCACTTTTCAGTTGGGGTTGTCACCTTGGAGGCATTCATGAGGCTATTGGCACGTGTGGGAAAATTTAAGGCCTTTGGAGGCCTAGTGTTTCATCTCCTTTTCCCATCATCGCACACTTGAGGCCCAATGTCACCCTAGGATCATCTTTGGAGGCCTCTCTATATGCAAATTGAATTTATTTTGGTAAAAATGTAATTTTGATGTAAATTGGCCAGGTCGGCCTTGATATTTTGACCTAAAATAATTAAAGGTCAAATTTTGGTATAAATAAACATAAACTGACATTCATTTTCATCATAACTCTCACTTGGGAGAGTGGAGGTTTGAAAAATTCTCCCTAATAAGGGTTATTGGATGAAATAAGGAGGTCGCTACTCGTTTAAGGCTTGTTTTTGGCACTTGGACAAATTTTATGAAGTTTTGTGGTAACCTTGCATGGTTTTACATGATTATTGTTGGTGCAAGTAAGTAGATTTTGACTTTGTCATTGTAAATGGTTATTGTAATGGCTTTATTTCTCATACAATATTATGAAATTGCATTTTTTAATTAATGCTTGAAGTAAGAAACTTAAAGTGCTAACTTTCTTTCTTTTCATTTGCCTAGCTTTATTGAATTGATCTAGTAACTAGTGAAACCCTAGGGCCCTAAAGTGCTAGTTCTCTAGAGATTTATAGTTAGTTATTGTGCAAAGTTATTTTCATCCATAAGAATACAAGAAGAAGGAGATGTTAGGGCCTATAAGTGCCTACAACCTAGCTCTCTCACTTCTTAAGGTCAAACCTAGGAGGACTTAAGTTGTTACTCCTCCTAGGTCTTTCTCCCTCTTGGATTATGTGTAAAATCACTTGTTAGCAACCTTGAAGGAATCCACCTAATTGAATCCACTACCCTTATAAAGTAACTAGTCAAACCTCACTCTTTGACAAGTATCTTCAAACTCAAACTCCAAACCATTTCCTATTTGATTACCCTACTAACTTTAACTAGATAACTAACCTAGCTTAGAGATTCTAACATCCACTTAATTATTGTTGATAATTCATTGTTGCAACCATTGTTTGCAGTTTATATCAGCCTACCAACCACCTTAGAACAATCCAGAATTTGTACAAGGCAAGTTACTATCAATATATGCTCAAGTGTTTGTTCAATTTCCTTAGGAAAGTACATTTCTGAAGCTTGTTTATTGTTGTTGTTACTTCTATTTTAATGTTGTTACATTTAACCTAGATAGCCTGTTTAATTCCAATTGTTGGTTGATATATTTAGAGAAATCACATAAGACAAAGTATTATCATTGATGCATTAAATGATTGTTCACATTGTCCTCACAAGTGTGTTCTTATTGATACAAATTTGCAGTTGTTATCATTTATTATCACTATCATCTACTTGTCATTTGTTGCATACATAGACATCCAACATATATTCAGAAGTTTATTGTCTTGTTGAGGCATCATTATCATTTGTTATTTCCTTTAACGCTTGTTTTTGTATTGGTAAGGGGAAGGTACACTTTATATTTCTTTTTCTTCATCCTTCAAGACTTAAAATTGACTTGAGTGACCTAGAGAGAGGGGTAGTTTATTTATCATTTTTGTCCCTTTATCAACCCACTAGGTCTAGGGATGCCTCCCTTGGAGAAGGTTTTTCCTCCTAAATAGAAAAGAGTATATTGTTTGGGTGACAGTCACAGGATTAACCTCGTGTTACACCAATTTCGGCCAACTTTCCTTTAGGCTTTTGGAAAGTACAGATTGTGCGATAACATTTTTGGCGTCGTTGTCGGGGAATACTAATTCAATATTCCTCAATGACACTTTTCACTAATCCTTTCCCTCAAAGCCTTCATGTTATGAAGCTTACATGGCGACTCCACTGAGGTTGATTCCCTCACTCCCTTTGATAATCCTTAAGAGGAGATATGGTGACTCCACTGACCTTTTTCAAGGTGCCACCTTACTCTCAACTTTGTGATATTTCCAAGATATGGGATCATGGCACCCAGGGAACAAGTGTATCCAACTATTGATTTCAAAAATTTTCAAGGATACCCACATTATTTTGATATAAAATGGTTAAACAATTCTCCAATATTCTTAGGCCTCTCAATTACTCACGTTGTATAATTCTTGAAGTATATAAGTGAGATAGAATTTGAAGGGGAGGATATTCTAGTAAAATTGTTCATACTTTCCCTAAAGTTCTTTTTGCAATATTGGATTAAGAGTTGTTGTGAAGATAAGGGTATTTCATGTTTCGTAGAACTCATCAATAGGTTTATTGAGTTTTTGAATCCACAATGACATACATATGAATATACCCTTCAAAATCTTGCAATATCCCTAGAGGATGAGGGATTCACCACTGAGATTGTAGAAGATCTCAAGGATGTTTACCATACTCAATACCAAGAACCCTATGTTGTAGAAGGAGATATTTATGAAGAAGGTTGTCAACCCCTTGAAGAGGAGCAATATTTTTCCCATGATTCAATAGAATGCAATAAAGACTTGAGTAAAGAAGTGAGTTATGAGGATGAAGCACTAGTATCCACTCCTCTATCAGATGAAGCTCTCCAAGATCCTATATCTCCCACACAAGACAAAGAGAATCAGGTGAATCATTTTCCTTTCCAGGTTTTTGATGAAACTTTGTTCTATGATTCAGAAGTTGAAGAAGTAAAGGAAACCTTGGAAGAGCTAGGTCCTTCATTTTCTGATGAAGGAGAAAATATGATTAAAGAGACGATTCTTTGGGATGATGTATTGGATGCTCTTCCATTTGATGAAGTCATCCAATCCTTTGATGCTCCTACACAACAAGAAGTGAACACGATAAGTTACTTCCATTTCCAATAATTTGATGATGCTTTATTTTATGATTTGGAAAGAGAATAAGTATTAGAGGAGCCCTTGGATGCATTAAATCCTTCATGTTATGATAAAGGTAGTGACATGGTTGATAATATTGATAAGTTAATACATGTTGGAAGACGTAAGTGGGATGTGACTGGTTCTCATGAGGATCTCATTTATGATATGGATACCTTTACAACAACCATATGATGTTCCTAATAATTTTTACGTTTGGCAACAAGATTATAATATAATTATAGAATTTTTCCAAGCACCCAAGGATGACCCACTGCAATGTTATCTTTATGATTTTTGGTCATACCTTGAGGATTTTGATGATTATTCCTATGAGAACTTGGATTTATTCTATGAATAATATTATCAACCATCATTGTGCTCAAATTTTGATAAAGGTGAGGGCGTTTCTTTCTTGAAGCAGGATACTTGTGACAAGGTTGTCCAGCTCCCTTTGATTTCTTTACCTCGTTATGTCATTAAGGATGCAGTTGGGTAACATGTCTCTTGTTTTAAGTTTTCTTTAGGGAAAAACTTTCCATTAGAATTCAAGGGGAGTTTGAATTCCTTAAGAAAATTATTATCTCAATCTTTCAGCGTTCCCCTGAGAAGTTGTCAGTTTCCCTCTAAGTTCTTTTTAATCCCTTCTCAGACTCTAGGGAGTGATGAAGTCCAAGGTATTCAACCATTAGACTCTTTGATCCATCCTTTTGGGTCCTTGACCTCTCATGATCCTTTTATGAGATGGATTGATCACATTTATGGAAGGGTGACTTGGCATGATTTTGTCCCTCCCTCCCGCCTCCATGAGCTAGACTTTATGACTTCCTATGATATAATGCATTCTCTAACTCATGTTTATTTTGTTCTTGTCTTCTCATTGTTTTGGTTTATGATGAAGCATAGATGCAGATATTATGAGGTATTGCTAGGATGGTTTCACTGGTTATTTGACTACACCTAGAATTCAACCAATATGTAAGTAGAGGTAGGTAGGCATTTGCATCCATTGTATATACCATTGCATATCATGTTAGCATAGTTGTAGTTGCATTTTTCATATTTTATTTTTTCATTATGTATATATGTATGCTCATAATCATATGTTAGACTAGAGATTATTTTGTTTGTTTATTTTATCATATGGATGAGGGGTGATATCATCACCCTAGGGATTACTAATATCTTATGTTGAGATTTAACAGGTATGGGTCATACCAGAGATGTTGAGGTTCTCATGTGCTCTATGGTGAGCACATGTCCCGGAGTTGGAGCCATATGTTATACCCTAGCCTAGGGATAACTAAGGATATCACGTCTCTAGGCCCACAATTCCTAGACATGGAGTACCGAGAGCCAAACGAATTAAGCATGGCCCCAAAGGACCCCTCTTTTCTTCAGTGCAGTCCACATATCACCAACATTAGTATCCATCACACCGACCTGGTCCTGAAGTAGTAGTGATTATTTATCCATGAGGTAATGAGTCTAGGTATCATGGTATGTATCACTCTGATTACTTGAACATGTTGTATCTGAATACTTCTTCATTTCATGATGTTTGCTTGGAAATTATTCGCTTTCCCTTGTTCAATCTTGGAAGGGTGACATAGTGCCCTAGTAAGTTGATTTCCCTTTAGGATGGGTTTCTACTAGGTGGATCTTTGAAGGGTCATCGTCCATTCCTTCCATACTTACCACTTTCCATCTTTATTCCTTCCATCTCCCCTTTCCTTTTTGGGAATTTGGATTGGCTACACTATGAAGGGTTTTACCTTACCTCATGAGAAGAAGGGGCTAAAGGCCTAGAGGGTAAAAGTAGCTGGAAAAATTTTAAAGACAATTTTGAAACCTTCGAGATGCTTCACCCAGGGATCCCTGAGAAAGCAGTGAAAATATTCTCAGTAAGAAAAGGGGACCCACAAGATAACATAAACACTCAAGGTACTAGTTGATGGATAGGAGGTATCATCATGAGCAGATCTATTATGACCATGGTCATGCAGCGGTATGACATTGCCACCCATATGGTCACCAAACAAGGGTAGTGGCTCTTTGTGGCATAGCTAAGAGAAAGGGGGTCTCATTACAATCCATCCTTCTCATTTCCATGAAATGTTTGTGGATAATGTTGTCACCTCTGGTCATCAATCTAGGACAGTGGCCCTCAACTATTCCCTTGAAGCAAAAGAGAAAAAGATCAAAAGAAATAAATCTAGGAATAAAAGGCAATGAATGGAATAGGAAACAATTGCATCCATGAAAAGGTGTAGCTCACCCTCCACAAAGGAATCCACATGTAAGACTCTACATTTACCTGTTATCACATGCACCACATGCCCAAATATTTACCCCATGCCACCTCATACACTTACATGACTTGGACTAGATTCCACCTGGGAAACACTCCAAACTTAAGAGAGGTTATCCCAATAGGAAACCATGAGACCCTAACCAAAACTAACTTGTAAAATTGCATAATGTCTTTGATCATTTGTTTTGGGTTAAAGGGGGTTTGATGCACATGTTTGGGTAATTTAATTATTGGATGTGATTTACATGCTATGATCCTCGTGACTTATGAAACCCTGGAGGGTGTACTTTTTGTTTCTATAGGACCTTGCCCGGTTGACAAGTACACATGAGGGAATGATTATCTTGGACATTCATGGGAGATCAAATCCCACAGATGGATTTTGAAACCCCAGCCAGGGGTAAGAAGATATTGAAGGCTTGCACCAGATGAAGGAAGGACTTTGCCTTTGGAGGCACTGTGGAAGACCCTGACCTAAGGTCTCATGCTCCTCCCACGTGAACGTTGGCCTTGGGAGAACTTGGATGTCACCTTTGCAGCCCTAGACATCACTTTCCAGCTGGGTTTGTCACCTTGGATGCATTCATGAGGCTATTGGCACGTGTGGGAAAACTTAAGGCCTTTTGAGGCCCAATATTTCATCTCCTTTTCCCAACATCCCACACTTGAGGCCCAACGTCACCCTAGGAGGGAATGATGTCACCTTTGGAGGCCTATTTAGATGCAAATTGAATTTATTTTGGTAAAAATCTTATTTTGTAGTAAATTGGCCAGGTCAACCCTGATATTTTGACATAAAATAATTAAAGGTCAAATTTTGGTATAAATAAACATAAAGTGACTTCATTTTCATCGTAACTCTCACTTGGGAGAGTGGAGGTATGAACTTTTCTCCCTACTAAGGGTTATTCTCATACAAGATTATGAAATTGCATGTTTTAATTAATTCTTGAAGTAAGAAACTTAAAGTCCTAACTTTTTTGCTTTTCATTTTCTTTGCTTTATTGAATTGATCTAGTAACTAGTGAAACCCTAGGGCCCTAAAGTGTTGGCTCTCTAGAGGTTTATACTTAGTTATTGTGAAAAGTAATTTTCATCCATAAAAATCCAATAAGAAGGAGATGCTAGTGCCTAGAATTTCCTACAACCTAGCTCCATCACTGCTTAAGGTCAAACCTAGGAGGACTTAATTTGCTACTCCTCCTAGGTATTTCTCCCTCTTGGATTATGTGTAAAATCACTTGTTAGTGGCCTTGAAGGAAGCCACCTACTTGACTCCACTACCCTTATAAAGGAACTAGTAAAACCTCACTCTTTGAAAAGTATCTTCAAACTCAAACTCCAAACCATTTCCTATTTGATTACGCTACTAAATTTAACTAGTTAACTAACCTAGCTTAGATATACTAATAGCCACTTAATTATTGTTGATAGTTCATTGTTACAACCATTTTTTGTAGTCTATATCAGCCTACCAACCACCTTAGAACAACCCAGAATTTGTGCAAGGAAAGTTACTATTAATATATGCTCAAGTGTTTGTTAATTGCCTTAGCAGAGTACATTTCTGAAGCTTGTTTACTATTGTCATTACTTCTATTTTACTGTTGTTACATTTAGCTTAGACATCTTGTTTAAATTCAATTGATGGTTTATATATTTGGAGAACTCACATAAGACAAAGTATTATCATTGATGCTTTAAATGCTTGTTCACATTGTCCGCACAAGTGCATTCTTGTTGATACAAATTTGCATTTGTTATCATTTACTTATTCCTATCATATACTTGTCATTCGTTGCATACATAGATAGCCAACATATATTCACAATTTTATTGTCTTGTTGAAGCATCATTATCATTTTTTATTTCCTTTAACACTTGTTGTTGTATTGATAAGGGGCAGGTAGACTTTATATTTGTTTTTCTTCATTCTTCAAGACTTAAAATTGACTTGAGTGACCTAGAGAGAGGGGTAGTTTATGTATCATTTATTTCCCTTCATCAACCCACTAGGTCTAAGGACGTCTCCCTTGGAGAAGGTTTTTCCTCCTAAATAGAAAAGGGTATCTTGTTGGGGTGACAATGACAGGATTACCCTCATGTTATGTCAATATCGACCTACTTGCCTTTAGGCTTTGGGCAAGTATAGATTGTGCGATAACAGACCACAAGAAAAAACTGAACTATTATGAGAAAAATTTGGAATGTGAAGATGAAGAAGGCAATGCAAAAGTTTTACAAGGAATTTGGAAGTCAGTTTCAATTAGGAAAATATCATTATTGAAACTTAAGAGAATCAACTGAAAATACTTCCACTTGTATGCTATACAATTTCTTAACTCATTGGAAGCAAGGAGCTAAAGGCTGAAGATCACCTTGTGTTGTGGGAGTTTAATGATGTGTTTCTAGAGGAAGTACCTAGACTACCTCCAAAGGGAAATATTTATTTTTGAATAGATCTTGTACCCAAGGCAGTACCAACATCAAAAGTTCCATATCATATTAGCACACTCAAATTGGTGGAGTTGAAGGTACAGTTGAAGAAGATGTTGGAAAAAGGCTACATCAGGTTGACTGTATCCCCATGGGGAGCACCAGCCTTGTTTTTAAGGAAGAAGGATGGTACCTTGAGACTATGTATTGACTATAGGAAGTTAAACAAGATGAGAATAAAGAACAAGTATCCATTACCCTGTATTGATGATCTCTTTGATCAACTCAGGGGAGTTGCAGTCTTCTCTAAGATTGACTTAAGGTCTGGATATCATCAAGTCAATATTAAGGATGAGGAAATCCACAAGAAAACCTTTATAATTATGTATGGACACTGTGAGTTCATAGTGGTGCCATTTGGGATTACAAATGCACCATCCACTTTCATCTGTTTAATGAATATTGTGCTCAACAAATATCTAGACAAGTTTGTCTTAGTGTTCGTGGATGATATTTTGGTCTATTCCAAGACTAGATAAGAGCATGAGGAACATCTTAGAATGGTGTTGCAAGTGCTGAGAGAGCACCAAATTTATGCTAAGTTAATAAAGTATGATTTATTTCATAAGGAAATCCAATATTTAGGCCATATAATATCGGTAGAAGGAGTGGAAATGGATCCCAAAAATATCATAACAATCATGGATTACCCTACCCTTAGGAATGTGACAGAGGTAACATCTTTCATGGGACTGGTCGGGTATTATAGAAGGTTCATAAAGGAATTTTCCAATATTGGTAATCCCATTACTTCATTACAAAGGAAAGGGAATAAATGTGTGTAGTCATCATAATGTGATGCCAACTTTCAGTAGGTGAAGCATATTTTGACTAATGCCCCTATTTTGAAGATTACATACCCTGAAAAGTATTTCTTGTTTTGCATTGATGCTTGCAAAGAATGACTTGGTGGGGTGCTTATGCAATAAGGGAAATTTATCTTTTATGAGTCAAGAAAGATAAATGAGTATGAGCAGAAGTGTGTTACCCATGATTTAGAGCTTGTAGAAATTGTGGAGACATTGCTTACCTAGAATAAGGTTTGTCTTGATGACAGACCATTATGGACTAAAGTATTTGTTCAACCAACCAATATTAAATGGTAGAAAGGCTAGGTGGATAGCATTGATTAGTGAGTTTGATTTTGAAATAAAACATATCAAAGGGAAGGAGAACATAGTAGCAGATGCACTCAGTCAAAGTGTGCAAACAATACACTTAGCAACAGTAAGTGTAGGAGAGTCTGACATCAAGAAAAGGATTAAAACCCTATTGAAAGAAAACAATTTCTTCAACCATGTTAAAGAAGGGTTACAACAAGAACCCGGGGAGAGGAAGTATGAAGGATATCAACTTATAATTGATGATTTTGTATTATATAACAACATGTTGTATGTGCCTAATTTAGTATATTCGAGACACTTGATTATGGATGAGTTTCATAGGAGACCTTATGTGGGTCACCCTAGTTATCAAAAGATGGTAACAATAATAAGGTAGTTGTATCACTATCATGGAATGAAGCAGGACATTGTTGAATATATTAGAAAGTGTTTGGAGTGTCAATAGGTGAAGGTTCAACACAAGCATCCTGCAAGACTGTTGCATCCTTTGCAAATCCTAGAATGAAAATAGGAGACAATCTCCATGGATTTTATTACTAGTTTACCAAAGACAATTAAGCAACATTATGCAATCATGGTTCTCGTATATAATCTAAGAAAGGAAACTCATTTCATCTCTATTATACCTACTTTCAAGTCCATAGATGTTGTTAGGTCTACCCAAGATCTAGGATTTCCTTATGAAATAAGTATGTTGCTAGGTCTATAGGTCTATGATTTATTTCATAAGTATGTTGCTAGGTCTATAGGTATATGATTTATTTCATAAGTATGTTTCTAGGTCTATAGCATATTACATGGTCTACCCAAGATCATAATCTTAGAGAGATATGTTAGGTTCACCTCAAGTTTTTGGAAATGCTTGTTTGCAGGATTGGGAACAAAATTGGCATTTAGAACGACCTACCATACTCAAATACATGGTCATACCAAAAGAGTGAACATAATGTTAGAATACATGTTAAGGATGCATGTTATGCATCAGCCCAAGAAGTGGGAAGAATATCTACCCTTGGTAGAGTTTTATTTTAACAATGGTTATCATGAATCATTGAAGATGAGCCTATTTGAGGTCTTGTATGGCAAGAAGTGCAGAGTTCCAATTAGTTGGGACATTCCAGTGGATAGGAACACACTTGGACCATAAATATTTGAGGAAATGGGACATACAATGATTAAGATAAGGTAGAATCTAAAAGTATCCCAAGATAGGCAAAAGAGTTATGTAGACAACAAGAGAACTCATAAAGAGTTCAAAGTGGGAGATCATGTATATCTATGAGTAAAGCCCAAGAGGAGTTCCCTGAGAATGGGGGCATGTGCTAAGTTGGCACCCTGCTATTGTGTACCATTTAAAGTCCTAGAAAGAGTGGGGCCAATAGCATACAGACTTGCGTTAATACCTATTGTTAAATCTCATAATGTATTCCATGTATCCTTGTTGAATAAATATATTCATGATTCTAATCATGTTATTGATTAGACTGTGATACAGGTGGAACTGGAGGGAGAATTTCATCCTGGACCTCAATGCATACTAGATAGGAAAGAAACAACACTCTGAAATTGATCCATCTTGCAGGTCAAGGTTCAATGGAAGCACTTTGGAGCGGATGAGGCTACATGGGAGCTACAAGATACCATGAGAATGGCATGCCCATTTTTGTTTTTTGTATAATTGTGTATATATGGTGTTTCAAACATAAAGGATGGTGTTTATTTAAGGGGGAGGGGAATGTAACACCCTATTTTCCCCCATGATTATAATTATGTTGTGATTAATGAAAAACAACAAACAACCGGATGAGAGGGAAAATCCTTGAAAGTAATAGCCATGATATCAAGAGTGGGAATTGATGAAGTGGGATGATGAGGTGGCATGGCCAAGTGGACTGATGAGGAAAAATGGAGAGGTTTTTATGAATAAATTAGGAATCTCGTCCAATTTTCCATATCACATCTAAAAAACATTAAATGCATCGCTAACCAACATGATTGAACTTGCAAGATTCCACATGAACTATTATGAAGGAACATGATTGATGGTTTATGTTTTTAATATTGTTGACTATCCTCACCTCTTGAGAATACAAGGTTCAAATGAATAACCTGAAAAAAAAGGACACCATGTGAAATTTCTGCTTCAGGAATTCAGACCTCGAATAGAAGGTTTTGTCTGGAAGAATCCATGGGAAACCCAAGGGATAGGTAGAGGAAGAGAAAAAACATGGAAAAACATCATCAAACAAGCAACAAGGATAGAGGAGAGGTAAAGTCACATAGGTAGAGAAGGCGACACATAGGAGGAAAAGAGAACACAAGGAAAATTAACTCACTGTAGTGGATAGAAGGAGAAAGTGAGTAGTAGACTCATGAAGAAATGGTGTAATGAACATAGGTGTTCATCTGCACAGATATGAAGGATAAAATAAATTGGAAATTCATCCTTGAGGAAAATAGGAAGCTTGTACAAAGGATTAATGATCACCTTGGAACAGAGAAGAACCATATCCATACTGGAGCTACAAAGTAATAGAGCTTGGTACCAATTGGAAAGAAAACAACACTAGTAACAAAGGTCATCAAGGGACTGTATAGTAGAGAAGGCACTCCTTGTGTAGAGAAAATCTAGTTGGGAGGGTACATGATAAACCTGTGGAATTCTTGAGCTTAGTGGGAAGAGGGAAACTTTTGATGTTTCCAGTGGAGAAAGTAGAGTAACCTTCCTGTATCACTCTAAGATTTAGAACTAGATAAATCATTCCCCTTGTGATATCATGGCTTGGCATGGGGGTGGCATGTTTTAGGTAGGCACTATGTAGTATGGCCTTAGGTTTGGAGGAAAGGATTCTTCTCTCATTTAGTTGGTTGTTGATATCTCCCTAAATAGATAAGTGTTTAACTTGACCTATTTGATGTATGTTGATGATGTAAACTATGATTTTATTATTTAAAAGGGAAATATGAATACATGTAAATAATGAATTGAATTCCTAAGTAAAATGGAATATGCTTTTTTTTTTTCACTTCTTATTTGTTAACTCATGAAATTAATCAAGGTATGGGTAGTATGTATCCCCAATGATCTTACATCTTGGGAGGAAAGTTTACAGGATATGTACAAAATATTCATTGCAGGGTGACTTGAGTRCCCTAGTACTTGGAGGTCCTTGTGGGGATTAAAGAACCTTGTGCCATGAGGGAACCTCCTCTTTCTAAGTGGAAATTTTACAGGATATGAAAAAAATATTCACCCAAKATTGGTAGAGAAAATGATTTGGTGTGTGGGGAATATCTTTTTGTAGTTCAGAGAGTCTCGACCCCATTAAAMCTTCCACTTGTCTTAAATGGAAAGATTGCAAGATATGGAAACTTAATCCCCAAGGAGGAAATAAATCCTTAATTGGTCTCAGACTGGGTTTCGAGTTCTAKAAATCCTAGTGAACCTTATAAGATCAATCTGTTAGAGCCTCTTAATAAAATAAGTCCCAAATATAACTTTTATCCTTAAAAATACCCATGTTTTGAGTCAGAACAACTCCTAGCCATTGGATCAACATGGCAAGYCAAATATCTCCCTTTTTCGGAAGGTATTGTCATTAGGAGTGATGGAGTGTCGGGACWTGCATGAATTGCGATGATRACAAAGACCCARAKTCGTCGGCAGTCATCGATTCATGGGGGGTCCCTCTAGTTCACTTAGTGAGTGAAAAAAGGGAGGGATGGCATCATGATGACGTGATGCACCAGTGTGGAAGTTAGTGTGTTCCTTGGGATGACACGCGTCAACTTATAATTGCATAGGATGAGAGGAAATCTAGTTGGGAGAGAGGACCCTTAGGTCATTGCCTTAGAAATCTCAATTGTCGATTTGGCACGGTGAGTGGATCCCCGTCATTTTTCGAAGAATGGAGCCGACGAGATGTCTAGATGATGAGGTCAAACAAAGACTTGATGAAAATGAATACCTTAAGAAAGGGTAAGGAACATTGATTTGTCAAAACTGACCTTGATGGGATCTAGACCATCGATTCCAGACACATCGTCATCAGAGATTAGTTGGTTGGAAATTCGCATGATGGGATCGAGAGAGGTGATGACGATGAAATGGTTTATGAACTGTTGAACTATCGGGAGATGTCCCATGGGATCCTAGTCATAGATCAAGGAGAAAGAGGGGAGAAATGACATTTGTAGATTCATCTTAGGTCCCACATGTTCACCCTGGAAGAGATTAATGGGAGGGCATTAATTGTCATGTAAGTTAGAGTCACTGACATGATTGGAGCTGATGAATGACAAAGTCTCAGATTCGTGGGATCTGGGAATGGACTCAATAATGTGAATATTGTCAGAACTTGGTAATTGGGGTGATCTATAACTCCATGGGAGAAGAACCTTGATGACGACAAAGAAATAT
>SNQJ01S0044298.1:16004-29231 GCA_010110895.2 Picea sitchensis
TATATATATATATATATATAACAATTTTTATTAAATGTTTCAAGAATTTGAGTCTACATACAAATAAATGGTAATGAAACCTTGCAAGATCATCCATTTTTCATTCGATCGATGAGATGAACGACAATATTAGCAACGAGTATGCTTTAGGACAAAGCACAAGCCCGAATAAGTGAGGAAATAGCATAGATACCCTAGAGCAAGTTATTGAGAGGGAATAGCAGTGAAGGAGGGGTGGGGTGAGGGAATATTAGAGTAAATATTATTAATTATGTATTTTTTATAAATTAAATGAAATCATTAAAATAGTTTATGTGTAAAAATTGATATGTGTTATTTGTAAAAAATGTATATTTTTAAAAAAATTATTAAAATAGTTTATATGTAAAAATTAATATATATAAAAATTGTGTATTGTCTATAAATAAAATCATTAAAATTTAGTACAAAGTAAAACAACCCTTTATTCAAACTCCATCTCATTCTCTATTGTTACAGGGTGATAATTAAAAAAATAATTGTTTCTATTAAAATCTAATATCCTCATCTTTCTACTCTACTACAAGGTAACTAAAAAGGCAAGGAAAAAGGTAAACGCAGAGGCATCAAGCTCAGCTCCACAACCTACTAATCAAACTAACCGGGCCCTTAGAGGAATAAAAGCCCAAGCTCAGGCTACACCATGATACTTATCTCCCTCAACATCAGAGGGGTTGGAGGACTCCTGAAACTAGCCTCCATGAGACGTCTACTCGACAAGATCAGACCGACAGTAATTTTTTTTACAAGAAACGCCAGTGGAAGCTGAAGCTGCAAGAAATTTCCTTTTTGCCCTCAGACCTGATTGGATGGTCTGTCTAGCTAGCTCCATTGGAAACTCAGGCAGACTCCTGGTGGCCTGGGATCCATTACATTTTGATTTTACGCCATTGCTCAGTCCAGGTGGTATTCTTTTAACTGGCACCTGTTACGAACTCAACTCCTCCTTGACCCTGCTCAACACTTACGGCCCGTGTCTGGAACGCAGATATTTCTGGGAGAAGTTGGACAACCTTGGTCTACTAGCCATAAAAGATCTCATAATTGCCGGAGATTTGAACTTCACGCTCAGCACAAAGGAAATATGGGGCGTCAAGGCAAAAACTGACACACTAGCAACCTTCATCACCTCGCTTCTCACAAAAAATGCTTTAGTAGACTTGGAACCTGCCGAACTATTGCCTACATGGTGAAATGGGAGAACGGGCTCCTCCAATATTGAAAAACGCCTTGATAGATTCTTGATTTCCGAAGACATGCTCAATTCATCACACATGGCACGGGCCTGGGTTGACCTGACCTACCTGTCCGACCACACACCCATCTGCTTTTAGCTTGGAAAAGGAAAGTCAGGGACGAGCTACCCGTTCAAGTTCAATTCGGCATGGATGTTGGAGACTGAATTCGACCGGATCGTAAAAAAATTCTAGACCGACCCATCTCTCTCTCTACCAGGGGATGCACAGGGCAATTTAGTCAGAAAACTTAAAAGTCTAAGAGCTAACACTATAAACTGGATGAAATGGAAAAAAACGCATGACACAGCCACCCTGAGCAGGCTCGAACTACAAATCTCTTGTTTACACAGGCTCAAGACACGGACTGACCAGAAGATTGAAATTGATGCAAATTTACACACTCTAGAGGCAACCCGACTGCACATACTCCAGGCAGAAGAGAATAGATGGCGATTAAAAATTCGTGCGCTCTGGCTTAGTAGTGGAGACACCAATACCAGATTCTTCCACCGCTTTGCAAGTCACCGTAGAAATAAAAAACTTATTTGGGATATTGAGGCAGAGAATGGCAGCACTGCTCACAGGTTAGAAGACATCAAACAAGAGGCACACAATTACTACAAGAGATTTTTCAAAGAAGATCAGAACATCTCCATACAGGACCAGGCAGATATAGCTCAACTCTTCCCACAGATGGTCACTGAAGAGGAAGCGAGAGCACTGGAAGCCCCCTGCACTAAAGAGGAAATTCTACAGGTAATAAAAGGCTTTAAAAAAGAAAAAAGCCCCGGTCCCGATGGATGGACAGTGGAACTCTACCTTCACTACTTCGATTTAATGGCTCAAGACCTGCTGGAGGTCGTTGAGGATTCGAGGATCAGAGGACTGGTTAACAAACAACTGAACAATACTTTCATTGTCCTGATTCCAAAACAGAATCATCCCCGTCAGTTCTCGGATTACCGACCGATCTCGCTGTGTAACCTCAGCTACAAGATCATCACCAAGATCATTGCAAACAGGATTCACTCTCTTCTCTCCCGGGCACTGGCAGAAGAGCAGCTTGGTTTTCTCAAGGGGAGACAAATCCTTGATGCTATAGGCACTGCACAGGAGTGCTTACACAACATAAAAACAAAAAACCTTCCTACCATCCTCTTAAAACTAGACCTAAAACAGGCTTTCGACTGTGTAAACTGGAACTTCCTACATCGCATCCTTCTCCAATGTGGATTTGGGGCAACCACTACAAACTGGATGATGGGCTTCTTAACCACAGCCTCCCTGGCAGTTCTAATCAACGGTGAGGCTACAAAGGCATTCCACAGCGAAAGAGGACTACGACAGGGATGTCCCCTCTCACCCCTACTCTTCATTCTGGTCTTAGAACGCCTCAGCATCTTGTTAAAAAGAAGTAAATTAGATGGCAATCTAACGGGAATCAAAGCTTTAAGACTGACTCAAATCTTACATTTACTTTTCGTAGATGACGTGATTATTATGACATCGGATTCCATGTCTGAATGGTCAGAAATTTATAATGTGCTAATTGCCTTCTGCTCTGTTAGAGGCCTAAAAATAAAATTTCAAAAGTCTTTATTCTTGACCACAAGCGCGAGGGCAACATTCCTGTCGGAGTTAAAAACACTTTTCGGCATTGATTCTCAATATTTGGAGATGGGCTTCACCTATCTCGGATACTTTATCAAACCAACAAGCTACAAAGCAAAGGACTGGTGTTGGTTATATGAAAAGTTTGAACGCAGAATTCAACACTGGTGCAATAGATGTTTGTCCATTGGCGGCAGATACATATTGATAAAGGCAGTTTTGGAAAGCCTCCCGGTGTATTGGATGGCGCTGGCATACATCCAATAATCTGTGCTAATGAAGCTACGCAAGTTGATCTTTGACTTTCTTTGGAAAAACAGCAAACAAAGCATAGGCTTCCATTTATGTAGGTGGGAAACTCTCTCAAAACCTAAAGCACTAGGTGGTTGGGGCCTGAGAAACCTGCACCTATCCTACCTTGCCCTCTCGGCAAATACACTTTGGCGTATTCTGATGGTACCAGGCATTTGGCACAACCTTATAAAAGACAAATATCTTTCACACCTGTCGGTTCATTCCTGGCTCAAATCAACCACCTTCTCTCCACTGGGAGGCTCACAGACATGGAAACACCTTCAAAGAACGCTACCTATTCTTCTACATTGGATCGTGTGGCTTCCTGGCACTGGTTCTGCTATTGAAATTGGTAAAGACGACATCCTTGGCATGGGAATAAAGGCCCAACTCTCCTCTAGATTGCTGGAGCGCCTACACAATTTAGGCCTTCATTATCTCTTTCACTTAAAAGCCCCCCACAACAGCAGTACACTTGGCGAATCCTGGATAACTAGCTCCATGTTGTTACTAGACAGAGATCTCTCGGCAGAATGGATCAGATACACACAACACCTAAATGAGGCGGGCATATGCCTTCAGGAGAGACCTGACATTCTCATTTGGACGGGTGGTGATAAATCTGGAATCATATCAGTCTGAAATATATACAAAGCATTGACAGAGGAAATCTGGCCCACTCGTGATCAGACCTGGCGCACCCGGCTATGGAAGTGGAAATGTCTGCTGAAGCTCAAATTATTTACTTGGCTTTTGACGGAGAATAAATTACTAGTCTGGGATATCCTCCAAAGCAAGGGTTGGTCAGGCCCAAATCGATGCATTCTGTGCAAGGAGAATAGTGAAACTTCACACCATCTCTTCGTGAGCTGCATCTTTACTCAGCAAGTCTTGCATCAAGTCACAGAGTCACTAAAATTAACCATATAGTGGCTTGGACCCTCGACGTTCTCCTGCTTTAGCTCCTGGTGCTCAAGACAACAACTCTACTCCTCGCTGCCAGCCACCATCTGTTGGAATGTTTGGTTGACAAGGAATGCCGCCATATTTGATGAAAAAACTCCCCCAACAAACTTGGTGACACACCTCATTCTACCTGCTTTCGACCGTCCTTCTCTCCCCACTACTGCCCAGAAAATCCGCAGATCTACTACAACATTAACCATCGACAAAGCCATCGCCTGGTTCGAAGGAGCTGCTCAATTAGACAGATCACTTTGCGGGGCAGGAGGCCACTTTTACATCGGCTCTCATACCTCCTACAGATGGACGCTCAACGGAGGACAAGGAACCAACACCAAAGCCGAACTACTGGGGGCTTGGGCTTCCCTCATCCTGACTCGAAGGCTGAACATTGAAGACTTGCTACTTCTTGGAGATTCCAAAGTCATTATCGACTGGATAAATGACAAGGTCGAGCTCCGATCAGCAGCTCTGGAGTGTTGGAAAGAGAGAACCACTGAAGCAAAAAGACTCTTCAAGAGCTTCACTGCCACTTACATCTACAGGGAAGAAAATAACACTGCGGACCAGTTATCAAAACAGGCTCTAACCCGGCCACCTGGTCTAATAACCTTTGCCCGATGGGAGGATGGCAACGAGGGTCCCCCAATTCAACTCAAACTCTGACGTGGTAGGCACCAGGCCACCGAAAATCCACTAGCAAAAGGGTCTCTGTATTGGTTACAGTTCATTCGAGCTTCTCGGAGATATCATGGAATAGATATAAGAAAGGCAGATTCCACGCAAAATTATGACAGGCCGAGTGATGCTCATAGCATACCACCTGATGAAACTATGAATCAGAGTAAGATCATGGCTGTCATCTGCTAGTTTTCTGACTGTTTGCATGACAGAGTTACTGTTCTTCAAATGACAGGATACGTGCTGCCCATAATGAACACAGGTCACCGTTTGCGGGCATTTTATATGCTGCTCTGTAAAAACTTTATATACTGTTGAATATAAACGAGAAACTTTCCCCGTGGAAAACAAAGGTAACTAGCATATAATGCCATGTCCATTGTAACTAGCATTGAATCCCATGTCCTAACCTCTTTTAGTATGTTGTGATGTTAGAATTGTCTAAAATGCATGTTTTAAATCCTTTTCAAATGTTAAAAATATTTAAAATGTTTTAACATTGAATCCCATGTCCTAACCTCTTTTAGTATGTTGTAATGTTAGAATTTTAGTATGTTGTGATGTTAGAATTGTCTAGAATGCATGTTTTAAATCCTTTTCAAATGTTAGAAGTGTTTAAAATGTTCTAAATGCTTTAATGTTTTAAGTGTGTAGAATGTATGTTCTAAATTTTTAAAACTAATTATTCAAAATGCATGTTTTTAGATTCTTTTGAGATGTTGGAGTTATCCAAAATATATGTTTTTAGATGTTAAAGTTGTCCAAAATGTATATTTTAGATCCTTCTCTGTCATTATAATTGTCCAAAATGCATGTTCTAAATCCTTGTCACGTTGAACTATCTAAGTGATGCAACTACATTCAAAGATACCATGCAATAAATGTTATAAGGAGGAGTGGGGATTGGTGAATACACAATATTATATTGTATTAGGATCTCTAGAATAACACACTAGTTGCTTTAGGCATGGAGGGGTATAATTAAACTCCTTACACTATATTGAAAATTTTGGGTTTATTTTTTTATAATTAAATATTTTAAACTATATTAAAAATTTTGGATTTATTTTTTTATTATAAAAATAATGTGATAAATAGTAAGTTACAATAATAATTAATTTGATTTATTTTGGGTTTATTTTTTTATTATAGAAATAATGTGATAAATAATAAATCACAATAATAATTATTTTGATTCTAAAATTTTGGTAAATTAAATTTATTTTCAATGAATTATAATTGTAATTTTATTATTATATAATTTTGTGATGATGATATTTACTNTTTTTATTATAGAAATAATGTGATAAATAGTAAATCACAATAATAATTAATTTGATTTTAAAATTTTGGTAAATTAAATCTATTTTCAATGAATTATAATTGTAATTTTATTATTATATAATTTTGTGATGATGATATTTACTTTCTTGTAAAATTTGTAATATTAACAAGGTTTATTTTACAAATAAAATGAATTAAACTAAATATGTTTTAAAATATTATTTTATTTAATATTTTTTTTGTAAGTTAGAAATTTGTATTAGAGTTTGTAAGAAAAATGAATTACAACTGTTTGTAGTGTCTAATTAAACGTGGTAGCAGTGTTCTATTGGGAAACCACCGCTGTCACTTGTCCAAAAAATAAGAGTAAAACATGAAAAAAAGAGACTACGGTGTCACGCAAGGCGAAGTGTTGATTGCTAAATTAAACAGAAAAAAATAGAACAAACTCCCCTGAGCCGGCCAACCTCCCATGGTTACCGAGATAAAAAAGAAAATAGAAACTTGAAGCATAATTAACTAAAAACCTGGACCGAGCCTTGGCCCGACGAAGGCTTGGCGCTCCTACGATTTGCCCCTGTCATGCCTATCTCAGTCCACGATGGCTTGCCAGAGGTCCTGTAGGAAGGACATCAAAATGTCCACATGGCTCCAATGTTCTGAGTCCTTGATCTGCAGCTCGAGTAAGGAAGATTTTTCATCCCCTAGACCCCTATTGAGGTCGTCCAATGAATCCATGATAGCTTCTCTGTCTGCACAACTATCATAAGTTGAGCGGAGTGGGGGGGACATCGAAGAGTCAAAAGAGGAGGATGGGTAAGCGGAGGGAGCAGAGGAAGTGACAGGGGGGTGGCGAATGGGAGAAGGTGGAGGTGGAGGACGACGAGGAGGGGAGGGGGGTGGAGGTGCGAAGCCCAGTGAATTACCAAGGGTGTCAAACCACTCAATTCTGCAGGCGTAGGTGTTCGAGAGAGGGGAGAGGTCCAGGGTGGTCTCACGAAGAGGTTGTGCATGGGTGGGAGCTTCGACAGGAGCCAAGAAGGGGATGCCTTCGGTTTTAGGTGGAGGGTCAGAGTTGGGCGCCTCCCTTCCCCTGGTTGCATACCAGGCTGCCCCTCTTTTGGAATTTTCTCTAAGGAAGGGCATGGCAGTTGCTGCAGTCGACCTGGGACGGAGAACGCACAAGAGGTGCAAGAGGAAGAACCAGACCAACGGACCCTGTGAGGAAAGGCAAGAACCAAAAGTCTGTGAAGCCGAGTGGAAATCGCACCAGGAGGGGTGGAAAAAGATGAGAACCAGGGAGAGCTAGACATGGAGACGACGAAGGAGCAAATGAATTTTAGCGTACCCAGTCCCGACCTTAGGAGCGGCGTTGTTGAGGTGCGGACGTGACTGTGGAGGCGTCCTACACTGCTCCATGAAATCTCCCACACAACTGAGCTTCCAAAACGTGCGACAAGCTTGTCGCGAGTAAAGTCTGAAGAGTGACGACATGTGTTTTGAAACCATGAGGTGATGGATGAGGGGGGGCGGGTCTGATAATGCACCAAGTGGTTGTCGTCTAGCCAGATGGCCTCCACGTTCTGAGCCTGGAAACACCCCATCCAAGGTATTTTATTTAATATTTGATACTGGAAATAAAAATATTAAATTCATTATGGTTTTCGTAAGTGAGGAAATTAGACTAAATATTTTCAAAATATCATTTAATTTAAAATTTGATAATGGAAATAAAAATATTAAATTCATTATGGTTTTCATAAGTGAGGAGGTTTTGAAAAGTAATCAAATTATGAAACTAGATAAAGTTGTCTCATATTATCAAGGGCATGAAAAGTTTGGAGGAAATGTTACCCAAAAGTGGAGATTACACTTGACTTGAGCTACACCAATCCTTAATATGGTTAAATTTTTTTGAGTATCTCCTTCAATCCAATTGTATTAACACAATTTCATAACAATATGCAATTTTTTTTTTAAATTCATAATATTGAAAAAATAATTTTATTTAAATAAATTAAAATCCATAATTTTTTTATAATATTTTTACTTATTTTTACTTATAATTCCATTATCGTTCCAAATTTTATATTTAAACTTTGTAACTACTAATAATATAAATGATATTAATTTCATTATTTTTATTTATATTTTAATTATTAAACTAAACCATAAAATCTCTAACCCATCTTTTAGATCGTGGTAAAAAACAATTAAAATTTTATCATTTCAAAATGTCATTTTTATTCATGAAATTCTAATCTTAAACGTAAACACCACATGATGTAGAGAAAGGGGCATTATCCCTATATGTTTCAAAGAAGTAGGGGATATCCACGACTTGTTGCAAAAAGTATTGATATTTCAAAGTAAAAGTGTAAAATGAAATTTTATGAAGTTCTCCCTCGTAATCAAAGGCATAATTGTTATTTGTTCATGCAAAGTTGGCATTCAAATTAAAAGTATTGCCTATCAAAATAAATTGTCAAACAAGTTATAACTTTTTAAAGTTAAATTGTTCTCATAATAATTTGAATTCGAGTTCAAATTTTAGTGGACATGTTTATGCTTATATTAATATATTTTGTTATTAATTTATAATTGTTATTAATGTAATGAGTTTTTAATTTATCAATATTGTTTTAAATAAAATATTATAAATATATTTTAAATTATATTTTTGTTAATCAAAAATATTTTTTTAAATAATTTAAGTTGGAAGAATAAAATAAATATTGTCAAATTAAAGGTAATAGTCATAATCTTCATAGTGAGATTAGTAATTGGATTGGTATAGCTAAATTGTTAAATTTGTGATACAAAGAAAGTTGAGGATGAGCATCATTTCCTTTTAACTTACCCTTATATCTTTAATAATCTAAAACATCTTTTGGGGTGGTAGGAACGAGGGGGGTTTTCATTGACCCCGGAGGGACAACTAAAATATGTTTTTCCTAGGGACTAGGTATCGCTTCAAACAATAAGACAGAGGAATATGCATTGTGACAAGGTCTCAATATTGTCATAGACATAGGTGCATGTTCGATCAAGGTGATCAAGGCTCCTAGATGATTATCAATCATATGGTTAAAAAGACTTTGCTCGGAGACANGACTTGTTGCAAAAAGTATTGATATTTCAAAGTAAAAGTGTAAAATGAAATTTTATGAAGTTCTCCCTCGTAATCAAAGGCATAATTGTTATTTGTTCATGCAAAGTTGGCATTCAAATTAAAAGTATTGCCTATCAAAATAAATTGTCAAACAAGTTATAACTTTTTAAAGTTAAATTGTTCTCATAATAATTTGAATTCGAGTTCAAATTTTAGTGGACATGTTTATGCTTATATTAATATATTTTGTTATTAATTTATAATTGTTATTAATGTAATGAGTTTTTAATTTATCAATATTGTTTTAAATAAAATATTATAAATATATTTTAAATTATATTTTTGTTAATCAAAAATATTTTTTTAAATAATTTAAGTTGGAAGAATAAAATAAATATTGTCAAATTAAAGGTAATAGTCATAATCTTCATAGTGAGATTAGTAATTGGATTGGTATAGCTAAATTGTTAAATTTGTGATACAAAGAAAGTTGAGGATGAGCATCATTTCCTTTTAACTTACCCTTATATCTTTAATAATCTAAAACATCTTTTGGGGTGGTAGGAACGAGGGGGGTTTTCATTGACCCCGGAGGGACAACTAAAATATGTTTTTCCTAGGGACTAGGTATCGCTTCAAACAATAAGACAGAGGAATATGCATTGTGACAAGGTCTCAATATTGTCATAGACATAGGTGCATGTTCGATCAAGGTGATCAAGGCTCCTAGATGATTATCAATCATATGGTTAAAAAGACTTTGCTCGGAGACAATCTTCCCACCTAAAGCCTAGATTGAAGT
The DNA here is from genome assembly GCA_010110895.2 of Picea sitchensis. Taxonomy (NCBI): domain Eukaryota; kingdom Viridiplantae; phylum Streptophyta; class Pinopsida; order Pinales; family Pinaceae; genus Picea; species Picea sitchensis. The sequence continues at coordinate 26,029 of SNQJ01S0044298.1, forward strand.
GAACAATTAGAAGATTTATTTTGTGATATACAATATTACCATGTCCTTTGAGAACATAACAATGAAGTGGATAGGTGGGCAAAGGAAAAATTAAGCCAAAAGAAGGGGGAACTTATGGTTAATCGTGTATTAACCCATCAAACAATCTCTTAATTAATGACTTGCATATTGACAAGTATAACATATGTTTATTGTCATGTGGTGAGTACCTTTAGCATCATCATCCTTCACATGACATGTAAGCTTATTCAATCCTTCAAACAATTGAAATTCAATGCAATGAGACTGATCCCCTATGCTCGCATGCTCTTAGCTCTATTTTCACATACTTTTGTTCCAACATCCCTTACCTTCTAGGCTTGTTGTGGGATAATGGTGTTAAATTTGGACACAGGCCAAGGGATTATGAAACTTCTTATCTAGACTATTATTTTCTCTATTTTGTTTTTTCTCTTTGGCTTATTTAGGGTGATAGGAACTTGTCAGAGGAACCGCCTCCCTGGAAGAGAATTGGTTTGCTACAGGTCATTGTTGCGAGTGGAAGCTTCAAGCAAGCTCGATTTTTGGACTTTGAGGCCAACCATTCACTGAATTGGATTACAGAATGACATTTACTGATCAATATCCAAACATAGAGGAGTTTGTAGGGTTCTCTGGAGGTGAGGAATTTTGTGGGTTTTGTAGCCAGGGCATGTAATTTCTTCACACATTATCAAATGGATTCAAGGGATTTGCAACAAAATCACAAAGTATTGTGAAGCCACGAAGAGAATATCCATTGCAATAGGGTCTCTCTCTTCAATATTGTTACCAACGTTCATGAAATTGAGCATCAAATTGTAGCATAAGTAATAGAAATGAAAGGAGCTATGGCGGCATTAAAGCAATAGTTGGCAACGATAAAAGTTGAATGTAGTCTTCTCTGGAATTGAACTCTTAATCTTCGCAGAGGTGATCAGACAATGGCCTCAAATCCAAGAACCTCGATGAATTCGTCAAGAGCAAGGATAAAGAGGAAGAATATGTGCATCAATTTGATGGAAAAATGGAACCTGTAAGCGAGGAAGGTCAACCAACTAGTACAAGTTTAGAGGATGTTGGTAGTTGTTATGCTTAAGGTTGAATTGGTATTTTTTTAGGACTTTAAAAATTTTAGGCATTTACTATAGGATATATAGCTTAAAGAAGCACTAAGTTATTTTGCATAAGGATAAGGCCATTCTCTATTTTGGCCTATAACATGATTTTTAATAGATTGTGTATCTGCTTCTATGTTTTTATTGGGACTTTATTAAGATGTAGTCTCAGTCGTTCTCTAATACAATTTACCCAATTGCTATTAAAAAAACAAAAAAATCTAAAACAAAACTTTACCTAATTTTATAATTTACCTACTCTTTGGGTTCTTCTTGATTACAGTAACTATAATGATCTTGGTACTTCCATTCCTATAATATTCAAACTTAGAAATGACATTTTAAGAATATTCAATATAGTTCTTTTTATTTGTCCAATAAATTTCAATAATCTTAATGAACAATAAACATCATCATCAATTTAATTATCTTTTAAAAAAACTTTATTTCCAAAATATTCTAAATTAAAAAAATATAACTTTCTTTTCCCTGAACAATATTAGAGAAGTAAGGTTAAAGTGAAAACAAAGATGCCAAAAAGACTTGCATGGAAAATGAATCAACATATAAAGACAATGAGCTCAAGGAAAGTGAATATCCACTATGCAAAATATATTAAAAATCATATTTTCTCAAATATCGAGGCAATGACCTTCATTGGTCTACATAAAATAAAATGGCAAGCAATTTACTTATTTTGGAAAATTCAAAATTACTTTAATTTACAATTTTTTTTGAAGAGCATTCCATCATGAGCACACAGATTTGAATGGTTGTTAAGATGAAGATAAGGAAGGTTATATGGATTATTAGTATAGAGATATTGTTACAAGGGTTATTAATAATGAGACTTTATTGGTTTGAGGTTCATAGTTTGGGTGGTCGGGTAGCATATTTGTTATTCTCCCTACTTGGATTCAATTTCTTCAAAGTGGATATATTGGCCCGTTGTGATAAGGTTAGAAGGGTAGACAACCCTTGGGATAAAATCCCATTCAGATGAGCTTCATGACACTTCAACCCTTGCTAAGTCACACATTATTGATATATTTGGCTTGCAGGATGTTGGATATACTCTTTGGTTATAGTGGCAGCTAATAGGCTTGATCTCGGATCTCGAACCCAACTCAGATAAAACCTACTAGTTAAATGATTCCCATGATTTAAAAAAAACAACAGAAACATATTGGTTATTATCATGTGGTACATTGGAATTATTGATATGAATTTTAAAATTTATAACAACTGTAAAGAAAATTTGCATGTTGTTGTAAGAGTTATAAACATAGGATCATATACATTAGAGTTATAAAAAAAATCATAAATAGTATAGGTATCTGAAGAGTTATTAATATAGAAACCATAAGGTTTACATGGTATATTAGCATTAGAATCGTATGGGTTATTAATATGGAATCATAAGAGTTATTAGCATGAGATATGTGTTATAGGTATTATTCGTAAAAAAAAAACATAAAAAATTAGTTATTATTAACACAAGTCATAGGAGCTATTAGCATGGAACCATAAAAGTTACACGATGCATAATTAATTCTTAACAACCAAAAAAGTAACGTGATCCAAACAAAATTAAACCCACGACTAGTGATGGAGGAAGACAATGTAACTTGGAATTTGTGAAACATAACTACAATAAATTCTAACAATCATACAAAAAAATCCAATTGTGAGTTCCAACACTTAACAATCAATTCCTTACCCACCAAAACAATGATGTGATCCGAGCAAAATTAAACCCATGACTAGTGGTAAAGGAAGACTTGGTAACTTGGAATTTGTGAAACATGACTACAATAAACTCTAACAATCTTACAAAAAAAATTCAATTGTGAATAAACCCTTCGCATTCTTATCTTGTAGCAATTTTTTTAAAAACAAGATGGGTATTGTATTGAGTAAAAAATGTCGTGGCTACTTTTGGACAACAAAGTACACAAACTTTTGAGTAGTGTCTAAAATCAATTTTTTCTCCCTTTCTCCCCCTTCGCAATGAAGGGTTGGCGTGGGTTTTGTGTTTTTTTTTTTCATAATTATGTTCCTTGCCCC
>SNQJ01S0044298.1:29343-65977 GCA_010110895.2 Picea sitchensis
GGATTGCAGTGTTTTGAGTTGTATTTAATTTTTTCTTTGTGGAGTTTTCTGGGCAAAGGACACATTTTTGGATGTGGATCATGATATTTCTAAGGTTGAGGAGGCTCAAACTAAATCAACTCCTTGCTTACCTCACATAAATGTTCTTTCTTTCAAATCTATCTTTCCTTTGGGAGGGACTTTGGAAGGGAAGTGAGCTTCCAACAAAGGATATGTTTGGGGGGTTTGAGTACCACTTTCATAATGCTATTAGGAATGGAGTCTTCAAAGTTTGGATCCATATTCACAGAGGGAGGAGGATGTATATTTGTTAAAGAACTAGATGGATCAACATCTACCCGAGGATCTTGTATTGCTTTCACCAGATGGATCAAAGGAGATAACTCAATGCTTTTCGAACATCCCCATATGGTCCTGTATTTCTTCTTTTTAATTATCTATAAGCCATATCAAACTTGAGGAAACCCTAATATTTTCCCTCGATGTTCTGTTGTGGAGGAGAGCAAGCTCCTTAGTTTGTGGACAATCCTCCATATGATGCCTTGCCTGCTTCCAAATTTGGCATCTAAGCACCATGCTTTCATAGAGAAGGTCTTGTGAACATGGGGATCTATCCTAATCTAGCAATGCCTTTTCTAGGAATCCTTTGCTCAGATTTAATTCTACATAGATTCATGCAAAGGAGTACATGCCTTCCTCCTCTTTGCTTTTGTCGTAATATATGAATCTCCCCAAGGTGTTCTTGATGTAAGAAAGAACATCCTCTTCCCAAAAATGCATTGACATATTTGGAAGCCTTATTTACATCAGTGTTTAGTATTAGATGTCATCCTAGGGTTGAAGTTGAGAGTTCAAGGGGAGCGAGAGAGATATGATCGACCCCTGAACCATGAACATCCATGAAGGATCCACTGCTTCTCCTCTTTGCTTGAGAATAACATTGTGAAAAAACCCCTGTCATAGAATCTAGCTATATATTCTCTACCCTAGACTTGTCTCTTAACTAGTCCATGAGTGCATTAGCTAATGGACATAGATCATTGAAGTGACATGCCAAGGCCATCTTACCTAATCATCAAAATTCATGTAGATTTAGTCTATTGAGAGGTGGATCACCATGGGGGATGCCTTTTCCACTATAAAGAGACCTTGCTTTCTTCACAATGTATTTTTCATGGCTTAGATTTTTGCTCGATAGAACTGATATAGAATTGATAGGGTCTTCTTCCTCAAAGGAGAGGGATGGTGTTCCATCAATGCATCCCTAAAGATTTTGTGTCAAAAGCCATGGAGGGGTAGTGGCAACAACACAACCTCCACTAATTGGGGTTGAATCCAAAATTTAATCTATGATGAATCCTCTTTGTTATAGCTTGTCCAAGCAACAAGTTACAACTAGGGTTTATAGTCACTCTTCACAATACTCCCAATGCAAACAAGCTCCATCTTTCTTATATCGTAGTAAGTTTATTAAGTTATTGGAATGATGATAAAACTAACGATAATGAGTATTTGATTTGGTCTTTTGAATCATGATCCATATTTATATGTAAAGGTTTCACCCCAAGAAAAATATGTGAGATTTGATGAATTAACTTAGAATTACAACACTAATTTAAAGTACAATAATTTTCAAAAATAAAATCTATATACTTTTTCATAAAAAAAAATTCAATATTATTATAATAAATAATTAATAATAATATAAAACAAATTCTCAATCATAAAATATTTAATTATAACAATAATACATATAATTATTAAAAATATCCATACATTAAAGACAAAGAGAAATAAAACACATCCTAGAAAACATTACACTAAAAACTAAGATAATCCCACTTGCATATTTTTATGAACATTCTATGTCAGTAAGCTTGTAGATATCCCTTAGTAAAGAGGAATCTAGATACCACAAAGTGGGCTCTACCAATACATTTTCATCACGTGCATATATGTCGATATGTGTCCAGTGAAATTTACTATGTTGCTTCACTACATTGTCACATATATAAAATTAGTGTATGCATTCTTTTATTGAAATGAACTTAATGGGTTTTTCATTAAGGAGTTTTTTCATTATTTTAAGCGTGGTCTGGTAGGTTAACTTGGTCATTTACAAAAGGATTTTATATTTTAAATTTAAATATATTTTATATAAATCACATGCTTCTTGTTATTGTGATTTTAAATTTAAATATATTCTTTATAAATTATATATTTGTTTTCATTATGATTTCTAATTTGGTTTTGATTAACAAAGTTTAAGGCTTAAACTTAATAATTACTAAACTATTCAAATGATTTGATTTTAAGTAGTTAAAGTTGAAGGTTTAAATATTATGTTGTCATTATGGGTTACAATAGTTTCAATTATTATAGCACAATTTCATTTGTCGATGTAACTTTGGTATTGATTTTTTAGTATTTTTTAATTGATTTGGAAGGAATTTTTTTGAGGTGAATAATTATATGTTAAAAATTAAATTTTTAATTTATTTTTAATATATTTTTTATTATTAAAAAATTAAATATTTTATAAAAAAATTAAATTTTATTTAATATTTAAAATTTAAAAAATTAAAATTTAAAATTTATTGCAGGAGGAAATACTTAAAAAAATTTAATATATTAAGGATTGGTGTAAAATATATCAACTACTTAGATGCTTTTGAATGGCAGTTTCTTAAATCACACACTAATCTCTATATCCTATTTAAAACTATATATTACTTTGTTTTTTAAAATGGAATAAATTTATAAATCTTTTTTACCTTAATGTTTAAAAAAAACACTACAAATATAAGAGAAAAGCTTCCTCCTCTAAGAATTGAAATGTTCTCACTTCAAGTTATGATAAAAAAAAAAGGTGATAAAGTAGATTTTGAGGATAAAGTATCTTTTTAAATTCTTGTAAAGTCAAAGTACTTTCATGCAAAGAAAACGTTGTCTTTAAAAAGAATATATGCTTCTGTATTGAAGACCTTGCGGATATAAGTTAAAGAAAATTAAATCAAAACCTTGTGAATATGAGTGAATAAAATTAAATCCAAACCATGTGGATATGAGTAAAGAAAATTAAAATCAAAACCTTGTGGATATGACTGAAGAAAATTAAATCAAAACACTGTACTGTACTCTGAATATGAGTGAAGAAAATTAAATCAAAGTGATTTTTCACTTTCAAAATTCTATTCATGATTATTGATCTTACAACCAAATATCATTGACTTTATTTATTTTATTTTATATTATTTATAAAATTTTAATCATTTTAATATAATTATATATTAAAATATATGTATGTGAAGGTTTTTTTATATAAATAAAGAGATTTCATATATACATTTAATGGTTTTTTTTAAGAGTATTTTCTCATTTGTCACTTGTACAAATTTAATTTGAGTGGGAAAATAATAATTATTTTTTTAATTATTTAATTAAATTTAATATTTAATTATTTCATAATCATTATCATTAGAAAATAATATCTTATCTTTAAAAATAATTAAAAAAATTAATATTAATATTTAATATTTTATAATATTTATAATTAATCAATTTTTAATTTTATATGAATATAATATTAATTATTTTAAGAAGAAAATAAAACGATAATTTTTTATTATTTAACAAATAAATTTAATCTTCTAAGTTATTGAGACTTTAGTGATATTGGAAAGCTTCTCTTAATGTTTTCAATTATAGAAATAACATTTTTCGGAGGGGAGTAGGGTATGTACACTTCAATAGACTTTAGTAGTCAAATGGGTTAGAGGAGGGGTCCCTTGGAAGTAGTGCTTGCACACTCCCCATCGGGGTTTAAATCCCTGATGAAGCATGGCCCAGACTCATAGACCCAAATCCCGGATGAAGCATGGCTAGTTGTGATAGGGCTAGAAGGATAAACGCCCACTCCCTTGGTCTCGGTCCTTGCTAAATCATAAGTTTCCTGCTAAGTGCCCCAATTTGAACCTTAAAATTAGATTATTATTATTAATATTTAAAAAAAATCCAAGTAATCTCTAACTTTTCTTAAAATTGCATAAACCAATTTTAGTCTTAGTAAACGTTAACCACCATCATCATTATCATCAATACACTATTACAAATTAATTAATAAAAAAACATAATTAAAACAAAAATCTATATTTATTAAATATTAATAAATAATATTAACGGTTTAGAAATTTTCTTATTTCCAATTCCCATCCCAATTACCATGTTCTATCCACCTACCACCATCATTATTTCATTGCATTGTGAAATTTGTATTCCTCCCTAATCCGGGTTTGAATGTGAACGCTAACAATTTTTCGATGAGTATAAATTTGTTCTTTCGTTGCCACATGAAGCTTCCGGGTCTGAGAAAGTGCAGACGGTGACATTGGGGAAGGCCAAAGGTAAGTGTTTTGGCAACACCCACATGTCAATCTAAGAGTTTTCATCCCTTCTGTTCCAATCTCAGGACACCACACCACAGGCTACCGACTGAGTTGGGTGTTGAGCGAATCTTCTTTTTTATCGTGCTATTTACCCTCACCCGTATCACCAAAAATGCCTTTCCAATACTGTAGAATGATGCCCATCTGAAGAAGTTCAAAAGGTTTTCATGCTCTTGATTTGATCACTGTAAAAAGAAACGAAAAACAGAAAAAAGAAAATAGTAGCAGTAGCAGTGGGATTTTTGCCCCTTTTAATCAATCTGCGTCGCTATGAATTCTTGATGAAAAAGGCTTGTTTTTAACCTAACAGGAAAACTCCTATTTGGGCACTACAATTGAAGGATCAGAAGCAGCAAGGCTGTTTTGGGATGTATACATTCCCCAGAAGAAACTTGATTTAGGATGTACACAATGAAAGATCAGAAGAAAGGTAGGTTGTTTGGGATATATTCTGTCTGTACTCTTGTTGTGGGATATAAAAAACCTTAAGAAATCCAGTTTAAGGAATATATGCAGCCATAAAAATTCCAGTTTTGGGTATATATACAGCCCTCATAACTCCAGGGTTATATACAGCCCCAAACATTCAAGTTTTGGGGCATATTCAAGGGTCCAATTTTCCTGTTTTTGGAATATATAAATTCAATCTGAAGAAATCCTCTTCTGAGCTAATATGGATTCCCCAAAATTCGTTTTTTGGATTTTATTCAGCCAACACAGATACTGTTTTGCGTGCTTCTGCCTGCCATTTTGTGAAAGCGGATTTTGATTACCAGGCTAGACATTTTTTGGGGGGTGGACTGCATTGGAAGATCATCAACGAGAAGGTTGATTTGGTATTATATTCAGCTTTTCCCTAGAGAAAAACCTGTTTTGGGCTACATTCAAACACCCCCCAAAAATCCTATTCTGTGATATTGTCAGCAGAAAAAGTCCAATTTTGCAGTTTTTTAGCCTGAGATTACTTGGAAGTAAGGTTTTGAGATTCCCCATATTTTTTGTGGGTTATACTAGATTGGAGGATCAACAGCTATAAGGTTGTGTTGGGATTTATTGATCTGGATTTAGTTCTTCAAAGAAAAATTCATCATGGAAAGTTGGAAGAAATTTTTTAAGTCTTCAGGGACTGATATATGTACATTGATTGAAAATGCAATACTAGTTGCATCATCTGATTATCCCCGAGAATTGGAAGCCAGAAGAGACAGGATTGCTCAAAGATTGTTCACATCTACATTTGTTCGGTGTGGTGAATGCAATGCATTGAATTCGACAGGCCTGGATTCTTCAGGTGAAGATGATGGTATTGAAGGGGCAGTGGTTCCTAGATGTGAAGATGGTCAGAATCATACTAAGGGCTCTAGAGATGAGAGCCCTGATAGCAAGGTGACAAGTAGCAGCAATGAAGGCAACAAGAACATGACTAGCAATTACAGCTACTACCAGGCCGAGGCTCTTACAGAGGAGATAGAGGAGGAGTCTCAAATTATCAGAGAAGTTGATAGAATCAAAGGCATTCTTTCAAACCCAGATGAGGTATTTTTAGTAGCTGTAAGAATTAGTTAGTTTTTTTCTCTTTAAATGGGAAGTGCTTCAAAAACATACCCCGAGAACTTGCAACACAAAGAGCGGATTTCCTTCATCTTGGGTCTCAGGTCTGAGGGGTGGGTCTCAGGTCTGAGGGGTAGGTATTCTGCCAAAATCGCCCGGGACTGGCAAATTGGTGGTGCAAAGCACAATGAGATTGGAACCCTGGTGGATAGCTTAACCCTTCATTGACCAGTGAACTAAGGCCTATGAAAACCATCTAGTTTTAATCTCAATACAGGTTCATCTGTTTCAAATTTTGGAAAACTATGAGATTTTGTTGTATGCATTGGTGGTTGTTTCCAGGCCCCCAAAGTAGCCAGGTTAAAGTTCATTTTGGCTTATATATTTAGTCTTTTTTTTTCCTTTCTGAATGGATTTTTTTGGTATCTATTAGAGGATCAGGCAGTTATCTATTAGAGGATTCCTTTCTGAATGGATTTTTTTGGTATCTATTAGAGGATCAGGCAGTTAATTTAGTTCATATGTTGAATTCTTCTTTCCCTCAGCCCTAAACAATCAACTAGTCTATGGTCGGTGTAGATCATCTGTTTTGCTTTGGTGTTCTTTCAAGCCCAGTAAAATCAAGGCTTTGAAGGTTAGTTTAGGTGGTCTGTTTCGTTTATAACTTTGCGCAAACGTAAAAAACAAAAAATTGCAGACTGGTGTCTATTAAGCCCTGAATGTGCTCGTCACGGTCAAATTAAGTCATTTTCAAATCTTCCGAGAAAAGAAAATTGGTTTGTGGCCTTTTTTTTGAACTCTTAAATTTGCGTATCCTTACGTAAAATTAGTCCAATTAATGTTCTCTGAATTCTAGATATCTTTTGTTTGTAGCCTTCTATACATTATTTTACATGACAATGGGCATGATGGTTTGTACCCTTTTTCAGCGTTTTGGCTAGGAAAATCTGATTTGGGACTTTGCTATAATTTATTGATTGAATTCATGCTATAATCCTTTGATGGAAAAATTGTACGAAAGATTTTTTCCTGTTTTGACTAGTGACTACATTAATCTTCTTTGTTTATATGCAGTCAGAAAATCAGCTATACGAGTCATTGAGAATATTGGAGTTAATGCAACTTTCTGTCGACATTTTAAAGGTATAGCTTCTTTCATTGTTAAGACAATAATTCAAAATATTTTGTCCCCAGTGCATATCAAAGTTGTTTACTAATGGTGATCCGAGCACCAAGGTAATAGTGACCTGGATTTCCCATCATTGGAGTATGTCAGCCTGGTTGGGTAGGTGTGGCCCTCTATGAATAGGGTTTCTCACCCTGTTGCATGTAAACTGTTTGTGAAAGGACATTGCAATCTTCATTATTGCCCCTGCATGAACCCATTCTATTTGAGATTCTGTATTGTGCTTTTCAAACCTCTAGTGGTTTTATCTTAAACTAATTTGACTACATGAGAATTCAAGTGGAGGCCTTCCGGTGTTTTCTGTAAATGTGGCGTGATTCCATCTAATTGCAATATGTGATCAATTTCAATCGAGCATCACTTCAAAGATTAAACTATCTGTTTAGCCATGATTCGTCGTCCCTTGTGTACTGTATTTTGTTTTCATATTGTTGGATGCAATTCATAAAAATGGTCAAATTGAACTTGCTATGTTAATTTCATTGATTGAATTTTGGGGTTCCTAGGTTTTGTCTTGCTAGAATATTTTCAAAGGAATCGCTTCTTAATATTGTTATCTATATATATTGTAGAGTTGATGATTGGGTTTCATAAAGGTGTTGTCTCTTTGAATTTGATTTTGAGAGATGGCTTCTGACCTGTCTTTTCAATTCTTTGCTCTATTTCCAGGCAACTGCTATTGGCAGGACAGTGAATAGATTAAAGAAACACAGTTCAAAGAGAATTCAGTCCATCGCAAAGCAGCTAATCAGGTATTGCATAGCTTATTTTGCAAATTCACACTAAGCAAATTGATAATTATTTGCGGTGAAAGTGGGAAGGCAGTCTTCAAATAGCTAAGGAACATAAGACAACAGGGTAAAGCATTAAGTAAAACTTTCACTGGTACTCGAATGATTAGATCTTTCTTTTTTCAACGGACCATTGCAGTGGTTGGAAAGATCTTATGGATGTATGGTTAAAGACAGCTGATGATGTTGCTGCAGCGGCTATAGGTGTGTGATTGTATTTTGGAGAGAATACTGAATTTTGTGACTTCAATTTATCTTTATTTGCTGTTCAAGTGCTTGATTTAATATGTGGTAATTTTTTTGGTTGTCAGGCACCTCTCCAGACTCGGTTTCACCAGATGCTCTCAAAGATGATGATGGTCTACCTTCTCCTCCACTTGATGAGGGTGCCTTTTTCACAGCTCAGACCACATCAATAGAAATGTCTCAGGTAGTTCTGAATGTATGTGTAAAATCCCTTTGTTTTTAGCCAAGGCATGAGTGCTTATCATTTTCAATTGTATATGCAATTCATTGCCATGTACAATGGCTAAAAGATAGGACAGTGATGCTTAGGAAATTATTGGAGAACATAATTGCTTCCTTTAGATAATATATGAATGCATGTTATTGGAGATATGAGATTATTGTATATTCTGATTCAATTTTTTTCATTGGATCATGCTCGGGCTTAAAGTTCTTTGATGGAATGGATGAGGATGGAAGTAAGTCATTTGTTCTTTTCTTGTTTTTTCTTTTATTTGGTCACTGTTGCTATGAATTGAAGCTCTTATCAGGCTTCCAGCTGTTTAAGATGGCAGTCCATTTGTTTCAACTCAGATATTTCATTTGTTTCAACTCAGACATTCCTCGAATTATCAATGGACATGACAAAGATGGAGATGCTGGTTATTATGAAAAACAATTGACAGTGGCACCTTACAGTAATGGCAAGCAGTCTATTCAACGAAGCAATGCAATAAGGGATAGTGCAATTAGTGGCAAGCAAGGAACCCCAGGAGATAAAAAGGCAACGGGAAACACGAAGTCACATATTCAAAAGCAGAAGAATACTGATCATAGACATTCAATTAGTATTTCAAATGACGGAGCTGCCACTTCTATGCCTGTTAAAAATTCAAGTGGAATGTCTGAGCGGAATGAACATAGAGACAATGTCCATCGATGCACTGATCCAACAAAGAATCAGATAAGGCCTGCTTCTCTTCCACCTCGAAATGTGAGTGGCTCAATCCTTTGTTTTCTACATGATAATTGATAACACGGAATATTTAAATACCACATATGAGCAGAGACAGTAGATGACAGATGCCGAGACAAGTTAATCTCACAATCTTGTAGACAGTCCTGCTTGAAGTTACTAATAAGCACTTGTACTGATATTGACACAGTTGATACTGCCTCACAGAATTGGGAAATTTTAGTACAGAGAACAATGGAGGTGTATATGTAATTAGGTATTGAATCTAAAAATTAAGTCTAATGCTTTTTGTTTTTTCAGAAGCCAACATCTTCAGTTGATGTATCTGTTAGGGTTGAAGCTTCTAAAAGAAAGCTTCAGGAACGATACCAACAAGTGGAAACTGGTTTGTACTATTGAATTGTCCCTTCCTGATTTTATCAGTGGTAGCATTTCTGCAAAATGTGTGATTAATTTCTGACCTAACTTGACACTTATGCCTTTTGCAGCAAAGAGGCAACGCACTGTTCAAGTAATGGATCTGCAAGACCTCCCTAAAAATGGCCGTAATCTTGTAAAACCATTCCAAGCTAAACTAGGGTCACAGAATAGACAGCGATTCATTAATCGCATATAGGAATGTCATAATATCTGGGCCCAAGTAGTCCAGTATAAATTGCTTGAAATCATGATACACTTGTGACGCCTATTTTTCTTGGTTTTTTAAGCTTCCAATTGGAGTGGAGTGTATTTTGAGAACGGGAAACTGACCGGCAAACTGACTGACTGGTGATTTCATTTTGGAAGGTTCTTGCGAGTGACTTGTGTTGAAGAATCATAGAAAGAGCCTATTTTCTTCACATAGAAGATCAGAGATTGTGGTGGCCGAATGGAGCTACACCTTAACTCGCATCTACCTTGATCTCAGATGTACAGGTCCCTATCCTGTATGTTTGGCTTATCATACATATTGTAGAATGAGGGAGGGGATCATTTCAAATTTTGATGTCAGAATATGACATGTAATGAACAGTATTCACCTTTCCTTAACTTGTTCTCTCCTATGTACAGATCCGCATCCTGTGTGTTTGGCCTATCATACATGGTGTAGAATTAGGGAGAGCATCATTTCAAATTTTGATGTCGGAAGGAATAAAGCAATGTTTAGAATGATATCCATCTCATGTTTTGTAATGAAAAACTGAAATGATCAAAAACCAATCTGTGACAGTAAACTCTTCGTGAAATTGATGCTAATGTCTGTTGTTAGAGTTCTAAATAGAACAGTAAGAGAAACATTTCATCAGTTTATGTATAGATTTTTCATGGGATGCCCTGATGTAAGATTATCTCAAATTTAGAGCACTATAGCCCTGCTAGGAAACCTATATAAAATTGAGTATTGACTGAATGCAAATAACGCTAAGCTGCCAAGGCCTGAAAGTTAGTCGAGAGAAAATATCTGAATATGGTCAAAACTTTTCCCTGCAGATAAACATTTTATTCCAGGCAATAGGAAGATCATACTTACGAGATGTTGTGAAATTAAGCATGCCGTGCATGCCATTTCTATGCTGCTAAACAAGCTGTTAGCTTGGCTGTGTCGAAAGCTGCATTTGCAATATTTGAACTTCTTACATCCTATTCTGTTGGATAAATCCAATTATGCAATGTTCATGGTATGACATACTAGGAATTATATGCATTAGTTAGGGTCCGAGCTGACAAATGCATGCTTCTGATTTTAAAACTGTTTTACATGTCAGAATATTGACAGCTCAGAATTGTTATGAACATACTTAAAAGCAACTATGTACAAATTTGGAAAAGATGTAATGACAAAGTTGTGAGAAGGAGAAAAGTTCAGAGAAAGAGGATGGTGTAGTAACTAGTTGGAAGGTTATTGGAAGTAAGTGTTTTACATAGATCTATTTGAGATAATTCTTGAAATGTGATTATCATGATTGGACATGTATGATGAGAAGGAGGTACATAGAAATCATGGCGATTAAATAGATGAGGCTTTTAGCAATGGCAATTTGTTTTCCAGTGTAAGTATATTGGAGTCAATGGAGTATAGATCATGTACCCTGCTAAAGTTTTTAAAGCACATGAACTTATTGAGAAATGTTAAGTTGGTAAACCTAGAAATGCTTGAGATGATATATCTCGTCTTTATATTGAGGAAGATATCTTATGCCTTGTTTTCGGAGATGGGTGTGATTTTATGGACTAGCGTCTCTCCTCTCTTGGAGGAAAGTCTATTTCTCGTAATAAATTGGATGACGGTTAGGTGCCAAGTCTTATTGGCAACAAAGGAATTAGCAACATTAGATAAATGGATGCCAACATTGTTATCCTTTGTCGGGGACTATTTTCTGCTGCCCTAGACACTCATTAGTGAGCAGCTCAGTAAAAATTGAGGGAGCTTCCGGTATGGATCTGAATCATTCAGGATAGGTTTTTGCATTATGCTTTTCAAGAATCCCATTGCTGATTTTGAAGCTTGTGGATTTCTCTGTTTTCAGTGCTGAATCAAATGTCTCTCAAGTGCTGCCATCTATAGCCGTCTCATTGAGAGGTTGCCTTTATTTAAGTACATCTGTGTTACCAGAAACTGTGTGGTAGGGTATCATTTCTTCAAGAAACAATGAAGAAATGGAATTGTCACGAAGATGTTGCTTCTTGGGTATTTCTCTGGCCGTAGCAGCATTTCTGAAAAAACAATTGCAAAAATTTAGAAAAAACAAGAAAAAGTAGTAGTCTAAATGCACTATGAAATGGCCCTTTTCCAGCTGCTCAGAATAAAGGGAGGGGAAACCAGTGCTTTTGGCCTGAAATCTGGCAGGAATCATTTTGGATTGATGGAATTGCAGATATCAGATATTAACATTGCACAATTTGGTTACAATAAGGGTATTCAAAGGTGCTGAATCCATTTGTGTGAAAAATAGTAATTTCATCATTCCAAAATTGCAATTTCAGTGAAGATTGACTGGCTAGATTACAGTGATGGCAAACCAGAAAAGGTCGAAATCATAGAACTTTTAGCTTTCTTCAAAGAAAAAAGCCTAAACATCATGAGATGGATGCTACTCGATTTAGACAACTGGATTATGTTTATGTTGGCTTTTAACATCTTTCAGAGTGCCAAGTTATATCTGGAACTCTATGAAGCGTTGTCTGCTTGGATTATCTTGGCTATAGTCAAGGGATCCCTCTTAACCTCTGATATGTTGAAATCGTCATTAAGATCTGCAAATGACAGGAATTGAAGGTTATTAAGAATTAACATCTTTGAAAACGACAACTTGGAACCCCACTACTTGGAGGCACTACCAAGCTGTGTGTAAAGATGTGTTGTTCATCATGTCCCACTTATGTTGTACAATAGATCAATTTTTTTCTCCAGTTTTTCCCCCACTACTTGGAGGCACTAGCAAGCTGTGTGTAAAGATGTGCTGTTCATCATGTCCCACTTATGTTGTACAATAGATCAATTTTTTTCATGCAGAACTGCAAAGTGAAGGCCCTCTTATGAATGAAAATCTCACATAGGCCTATTATGTCACTAAATATCTCATGTATTTCTTTGAGACGTTAGGATCTTATGTCTGCAGCATGCAGGGTCTCGAACATTGGAGAAGTCAATACAACCACAAACTTGCAATGCTGTCCACTAAGAACATTTCAATGCCAGCAGCGTGCGTCACATTTTCCACCTAGACCAATCACTAGATACCACCATAACCTAGAAGATATATTGTGCCCTAATTATTCTTTATAATAAAATGGATTTATTGTCATAGGATGCATTGTGTATTTATGGGCTTGAGAAACTTCTTCCACATAGGCATAAATTAACTAACGAGGTATGGTGGATGCAAATAATTATATGTAATATTTAAACAACAATATATAACATATTTAACAATGCCTTTTTCAATGCAAGCTCACATGGGGTTTAAAGAAATATGTTTATGTCAACTTTTAAAATAGCCTTCTTGTAAACTACATTGGGCGAAAACGCTATTCTACATTGTTTAAATCACGTTTTTGAATGTATAAATCAATTCAACAGCCTCAAATCTTCAAGGGAACCTGGAATATGTAATCTAAACCACTGAAATATGTAATTATATCCAACTTTTTGAATTTTTAGCTGGATTTTGGACAAAATTCAATGGAAAAAAATAATTGAGAAATAGTAAAAATGTAAAACTTTTAGACTACGTCAAACCAAAGCAAAGGAACAACCTTCACGATTGGATGACAATATATGCCTCTGCCATCAAAATAAACTTTGAAGTACTTTCTAACTACATGTGCAACAATTATAAGGTTTTAAAATAGAACTCAATGCATACATATTTTTACTTGCACTTGACTCAATACAAAATTCATTGTAATAAAATCACATCTCAAGTTTAAGTCAATAGAAGGTGTCTTATGAGGTGTAGATTAGCTGGCGGTAGAGTGCATTGTTAAGGCACTCGTGACGTCGCTGGTTCAAACCTCGACTAGCCCTATGTGTCGTGTGTGGGGGCAACGTGGGTATGCTTGGAGGTTATAGTGGGAGCCATCAAAATCAATCACGTGTCATGAGTATGAACCTGCCCTAGTTGTCGATTCCCTAGATACAAAAAAAAAAGTCAATAGAAAGTTAATCAAATGTTATTAATGAGAAGTAGTTAGACATATAGATAATGCAACTACCTGACTAGTGACATAAAAGGAAAGCACTTCAATTATATTGAAGGACTTAAATGATTCCATTGTAATAAACATATATATTTTCTCTGAGGTTGTATTTATCATGTTTCCTTTCGTTCTTGTATGCTCCAAAACTTAGCTTGGTATCACAGTGATATTGGAGTTTGTGAGCCTTAATAAACTAGCTTGTAAGCTTTGTAGTATGTGATCTTCATGTTTCCTTTCGTTCTTGTATGTTTCAAAATTCAACTTGGTATCATGGTGATATTGAAGTTCATGGGCCTTAATAAACTAGCTTGTAAGCTTTGCATTATGTGATCTTCATGTTTCCTTTCGTTCTTGTATGCTCCAAAATTCAACTTGGTATCATGGTGATATTGAAGTTTGTGGGCCTTAATAAACTAGCTTGTAAGCTTTGTAGTATGTGATCTTCATGTTTCCTTCCATTCTTGTATGCTCCAAAATTCAACATGGTATCATAGTGATATCGAAGTTTGTGAGCCTTAATCAACTAACTTGTAAGCTTTGCAGTATGTGATCTTCATGTTTCCTTTCGTTCTTGTATGCTCCAAAACTTAGCTTGGTATCACAGTGATATCGGAGTTTGTGAGCCTTAATAAACTAACTTGTAAGCTTTGCAGTATGTGATCTTCTTGTTCCTTTTTGCTCTTGTATGCTCCAAAATTCAACTTGGTATTATAGTGATATCAAAGTTTGTGATCCTTGATAAACTAGCTTGTAAGCTTTGTAGTATGAACACAGATAGATCTACAAATTTGAATACAAAATATTACAATAGATTCAAAGGAACAATAGATATAGAAGAACAATGTACAAAATTTCTTTTATTACTATCAAACCCCTAAGGTAGGGCAACACCATATTACAGAAATGGATCCTATTATAGAGGGATCCTCATGTTGAGTTGTTTTGAGGGGGCTTCCTCCTGTTGAGCTACCGCTCCACAATACATTATTCCTCTTCATATCTCATTACATTGCTTGAAAACCCTTTATATAATGCTACCATCACCTGAGAACTTATTCTAGGATGATCTTCTAGAAGTGGGAACCTTCTAAAGAGTCCTCTGCATTTAGTATATCTGTGCCCATTTATTATAATTTAACTATGATTGAGTGAGCCTTATTTAATAATATAGTAGACCTAGTTCACATTACATTTGAATGGCTCACTAATATTATTATTATAGACCCTTTAGCCCCTCTCTAGCACCTTACATTTCCATCCCCTTTGTAAGCGTTGTCCTCAGCAGCACATGTACTGACTCATATACCGGGGTCCCATGGATGAGTGTGGACCCTTAGTCTTTGAAGTAGACTAGAGACGGGGTCCATTTGAGAAATAGAGTCACTATCTTTGAGAAGTAGTCCAATTATCATTGTAAACCAGGGTCCCAGTGAAATGGAAGTCACCATGTTGAAGTAGTCCAATTATCATTGTAAACCAAGGTCCCATTGAAATGGAAGTCACTATCTTTGAAATGGTCAATTATCATTGTAAACCTTGAGGGGTCCCATGTCCAAGTGCTGAACTCCACACGAGGAAGATATTCGACACTTGTAACCCACAAAATGATGCTCCAATCTTACAGCACCTATCATGTGGATCCAGTAGGAGAAATATCCAACCACATAGAACAGGGAAATGGTCAGCAGCTGAATTTAGAAGGAACCAATACCAGCTGTGAATATCACGGGGACAAAGACTTTGGTAATCATAACTAGCTCTTGATGTGGGACATTGATGTTCTCTACAAAAGGTGGAGTAAGTCATCAAATAAAATATAGGAAGTGGTTGTCATCCGAGAAATAACAACTATCCATATACCAATCATCATGTCCGGCATCGAGATCTTACCAAACATATATTTGTGAGTTCTCATCCTTGATGTCATATATTTATTGATTATACTCATCCTTGATGTCCGCCATAAGAAATCTCTCTTGCATGTTATCCAATGAATCTTGAATACTACGAAAACTATCATTGAGACTATCTCCAAAGACATCCAATTTGTCATTCAATATGTCATACAATTGGGATTTGAATGCTTCAAGAATTTCTTTGAGGTTTTAAGAGGAAATAGTCATCTGATCACCCTATGAACTCTTTGGTCCAACAACTGTCACGAAAAAACCCAAAAAATAGAACAATAACTTACGACATAAAATCACGGTTTTTTCTGGAAAACACTAAAAAACTGTTGAATTTAAAACGCTCATAACTTCACTTCCCGGACTCTGTTTCGGTTGATTTTATTTTTGAAAGTGGGTGAAATTATAATAGGAACTCAGTTCTATAATTTGTTTGGGCAAATTCGGCCTCCAACTGCAAAAAAAATAAAAAAAATCGCGCCGCCGTCCACGGAAAAAACCCTAAAAAATTGCAGATTTTAAAACTTAATATCTTGACTTCTCGGACTCATTTTCAGACGATTGTTTTTTTCAACTTGGGTGTTTTTCTGAGAGGAACTCAAATCTATAACTTGCTTCTGCAAATTTTATATAGAAATATACCGAAAATTTCTGGAATGTCGCGACTCTTTTTTTTCTTCTCCGAAAAAAAAATCTGCAAAAATAAAAAAATATTTGCCCACAATGTCTGCCAAGGAAAGTGCTCTGATACCACTTGTTATGAACCTGAATAGATCTACAATGATGAATACAAAATATCACAATAGATCGAAATAACAATATGGAAGAACAATATGCAAAATCTCTTTTATTACTATCAAACCCTTAAGGTAGGGAAACACCATACAATCGATCTTATTATGGAAGGGATATTCTCCTGTTCACTTGCCTCTTCGAGGGGGAATCCTCCTATTGAGCTACCGCTCCAAATACAATACTTCTCTTCATATCCCATTATATTGATTGAACCCCTTTATATCACTTAAGAACATTCTAGAGGAGGATTCTTCTAGAAGTAGAACCTTATAAGAAGTCTTCTTACATTTATTATATCTAATTACCCATTTGTTATATCTAACTACTATAGTGGGCCTAGTCCACCTTACATTGAATGACCTCCACTATTATCACTATGGGCCCTCTGGCTCCCCCCACTACCTCTCTAGCTACCTTACACAATATGTGATTTTTGAAGAAGTTCCAATTACAAAGTCAAAGTTCACATGAGAATGAGAGTTTATATAAGGGTTTTAGAAGAGAAGACAAGTAGTTATTTTTAATCTTCATAAAATTCCCAGATTCCATAAAGTTCCAAAAAGGTTTGGAAAATGTTTGGATATTTTAAATAATAGTCCAAAGGGATGGGTAGCATGATTACAAAAGAAACACAACCTGTTTTATGATACAGATATACACCTGGAACACATGTTTGAAGTTAGCCTAATAGACATTGAACAAATTTCAAAATTCGATTAGAGATTATGAATTCGAAGTTGTTGAGCCTCAACTTGAATAGATGATTGAGCCTTAAACTTGAACACAGAGTAAAAGAATTCAATTCCATTGAGGTCTAACTTGAATAGAAATTGTTAGAGCTAGCCTAGAAAAATGTTGAACGGATTATAACAATGAAAAAAATAGGCTATACTGATAAAGGTTAGTGATAGCGCTGTAAAGAAATTTATACAAACTATAATGATGAACAAGAATGACACAAACACATGAGCAAGAAGGATAGAGATGCCATTTCATTTAAAAACATAGTTATTTAGTTTTGAAGATTTTTGGTTTTTACTTGGGAGGAACAAAGTTGTGTAGATTGTTTGATATATATATATTTTTTTAATTAAAAAGAAAGGCATGTGTATACATAATTTTTCTTTAAAAACATAGATATTTAGATCTAAAGATTTTAGGTAGAGACAAAGTTGTGTAGAGAAAGGAATATATTTTTCTCAAAGGTTGTTTTTGTTTAAAGTTTTTTTTTTTTTTTAATTAAAAAGAAAGGCATATATACACACAATTGTTTTTCGAAAGTTGCATACATAAATCCTCCTTATTTTTTTTATGCAAATGTATAAATGGATTGCGATAACTAAAGTGGTTGGTTCAACTGGTTGTTGTAAATGTTGTTGGGCATTTGACTAGTTCCACGCCAGGCCCGGTTCAAATCCCCCTAGGTGAGGCGTACTAGTCTTCAAAGCCCCCTGCGTGAGGTGTACTAGTCTATATCAATGAGTTTACTAGTTGGGTTTCCAAAGAGGTTTTCCTTGGACCAAAAAATAAAATAAAAATAAAAAATAAACAAATTGTGAGAAAAGATTAGTTACAAATAAAGTTCTCTATGATAGATCATTCACAATGCCTTCTTATATGGACAATCCATCTTAATATATTCTATAGTCTCTTCATTTCTACTTTCTATTTTTGCAAACCCTATTTAGTTGTAACATTTACCTTACACAATTACCCTAGTACTCACTGTGTAATTTATAATTCCTTTACAATGGTGTTGGGTTTTTTCTAATATTGGCTTTTGTTAATGGTAATGGATCCAAAGCTAAGGGAAAATTGCATTCAAGATCCATTAGGAATACTTTCAATTTTGAGTGATGCCTTTCAACCTCTACAATGCATATTCTACATTTCAGTGCATGAATAAGGGGCTTGGTAAGTATTTCCACAAATTTATCTTAATTTTATTTGATTATATGCTCATATATAACATAATATTCACAAAGTATTTAGAGGATTTGGATCTTATATTAGATACTTTAACACAACATAAGTTTTATGCAAAATAATCCATGTGTGAATATGCCAAGACTTCATGTGAATAGGGCATGGTCATATTATCTATACATAAGGTGTTTGTACTGATCTTGCAAAGTTTCAATCCATTCAAGAGTATCCAATGCCTACGCTCTTGCAAAAGCTTTGATATTTTTGGGGATTAATAGGCTTCTACAAATGATTTGTCTACAATTTCTATGTTACTTCTCATCATTTGAACGACTTAACAAATAAGGATTTTTTCATTGGTTTATTGAGGCACAACAAGATTTTGAGTGCTTAAAATAATCCTTTGTTCAATACCAATGCTCACTATCCCTAATTTCACATGACCCTTCACCATTGATTCAGATTCCTTTAAGTTTGTACTTTGTGTAGTACTCTTAATGGATGATAATCCCATTTCTTTTCAAAGTCAAAAGTTTAATGACTAAGAAAGGTGCATATCCACATACACCAAAGAATTTTTTTCCATACTTCATCCAATGTTCAAGTGGCATCGATTCCTCCTTGGTATTAAGTTATTTCGACAAAATTGATCACCTCATCTTGAAGCAATAGAATTGGATTGACCACCTCCAAGCCTATAAATTTGAGATAATATATAAGGATAATATTGTTGTAGGTATTTTATCTCAACAAGATTAATGACCCATCTTCAACTCCATCTTAGTTAGTCATCTCACTTTGGTTTAAGAGCTCCTCACAAACTACATAATGGATCCTCCTACAGATTAAATTCAATAGGTCATTATAGAAGGCAAGAAGGCCCACCCTTTAGACTCATAGGAATGGTGCCATACTCTTTAAAATCACATCTATTTGGGAAATAATTCTCCTCTTATCATATAGGATCTTTGGCATGGACATGCATCTCCCTTTGTTGGTCATGTGGGTTTCCACAAAGAATTACAAGAATGTCTCCCGTAACTTTAATTCGCTAAAAGTGAACTATGATATTGACTAATTTGTGGTATAATATGACACTTTCCACTTTCCACTTGGAGCAATTTATTAATGCAAAAGAAAAATGTTACAGAGAGATTTTACAAGAGATTTTCTCACAATCAATCATCGAAAAATGAACCTCCATACTCTTTAAATAGAGATCATGGACCAATCAAGTGTTAAGTCACGAATCAATGGCTGCTAAGATTGAGGAGAATATGAACTGTCAGATCACTCTATTTCAGGAACATATTGTGACCGTCGGATTTCCTAACTACAAATGCATACTAAAGAAACACACTAAGAAATAAACTTTTACCTAACGACACATTAGACCAAGTAGATCTTAACTAACTCCCAAGTGTCTGAATATCCTAACACAAATATCCCAAGTTTGTCAACGATTTCTAGAAAATTAACAAGAGTCACTTTTAATGTGAGTACTATCAATCATCCTTAAATGGATGGGCATACAGAGGTGGTTAACAAGTTCTTGCAAGACTATCTTCATATGTATACAAGGGATAAGTAGGGAAAATGAATAAGGTGGTTGCATCTTGTATAATAATGGTATAATACTACCTATCATTCTTCCATGAAATGAACCCCCTCCAAGGCATTATATGGAAAGTAATAACCATTACCCAAGGATTGGGTCATTCAAAATGTTAGAATCACTTATGCATTTGACATTATACAAAAAAGAAAAAACATCTTAAGCATCCTCAAGGACAACTTTTCCATGGAGACAAATAACATTAAGCAACAAGAATAATGATGAACACTATTTTGAAAGACAATTTACAATTGGAGTATCATCTTTGTTTGGCTACAATGATGCAAACATACAATGTTTCAACAATAAGGAGGAACAAGCTTTAGCCTAGGTTTTATATCCCATACAAAGTCCTACTAAAAGTTCGGGAGGTTTCCTGTGCACTTGACAATCATAACATGGGGAGACCCCTTGGCATCTTCAATGTTCCTACTTAAAAAAGAAGTTGGAAAACCAGGTTATCACCCAAAAGGATTTTCCCATCATGAATGAAGAAGATAAGTTCATATTGGATCCTGTAGGCATTTTGAAGGTGAAGGAGAGAAAACTCCATAACAAGTAAATTACATAATACATGATCAAATGGAGCGCCCTCCTAGAAGACGAAGTCACTTGAGAGCTTAAAGCAATTTTGGTGGAACATTGAAACACCCAAGTTAGCACATGTTATAGTGTGTCACTCCTCTTGGGTAGCCATCGACAAAAAATGAAACTCTCTCTCTCCTTTCCTACTTTAGATATAATCATATTTTATCACTTGGTTGAAATGAAAATTTTTGGAATTACTGATTAGAGTGAGGTTTAAAATGGGTCTCCTAAGGAAAATAATACAATAAGAGTTAAAATATTAATATAAGAGTTATGAATTTTCAAAGGGAAAGAAAGAAAACTATTTTTTTAATCATATTTTCGACTTATCTCCTTAGAGGTTCTCAAATTTCAAATGTAGGCACTCATTGGATGCGAAATTTAATTCCACATCAAACAAATGCATACACTTGAAATTTGAGCAAACCCATAAGGAGATAAGTTAAAAATGCAATAAAAAATAGTTTTCTTTCATTCTCTTCAAAAGTATTGTTGAAATCAATTCCTGCTTCCGAAATTTCTTTTCCCTTTCTATTTTCCCAACTTCATTTTTCCATTTCTTTTCCCTCTTCTATACCTACCCTTGTTCCCCTTTTTCTTTTTCCCTTCTATCCCTTTCTAGTTACCATACTTAGTCGTATTTCAAAAATCGACAGGTTGACGGGTTTTCATTTCCATTCACGTTCCTATGTCATGATTCCAACCGACCACCTTGTTATAAAATACTTAACCATTTTTGCAACTTTGTGGGTTCACGGATTCAAGATTTCATCTTCCAAGTTCCACGATCTTCACTTTGCACCCAAAGGTCCGTGATATACATTATGACCGTCAGAATTGTTGCGGGTACCGAGCCCCTAAGTATTTCATTTCTCCTGCATACTATTGAAATTACTAAGGCAACTGAGAGGGGGGGTGAATCAATTGTTATTGTTCTTAAACAATATTAAGTCTATTAAGCCATTTTTAATCTTTCATCAAGTGACCATCAATATTATACATAAGATGAACAACATAAATAATGAGCATCAATCATGCATAAGATATACACAGAGACAGATTTTCACAAGGAAACCCATAAAGGGAGAAAACCTCTTCTTCTTCACAATGATAAACAGTCTTTTAAGTTCTGTACATCATCTATGTTTGAGCACCAACTCAAAGTGAGGCTACTAAATCTATTTTACAAGCTCCAACTTGTTGAGAGCACCAACTCTCTGGTTTCTCTAGCACCGACTAGCAGGAAGCACCAACTCCTTGAGTGTTCCAGCATCGATTGGATGGAAGCACCTACTTCCACTTATACAAGCACCAACTTGTTTGAGAACACCAACTCTCTGGTTTCTCTAGCACCCACTAGAAGGAAGCACCAACTCCTTGAGTGTTTCAACACTGACTGGATGGAAGCACCTACTTCCACTTATACAAGCACCGACTTGCATATAGAAAACTCTGTGTTTTCCCAAGCACCACCCTGCCACCTTGTTTTCTAGCCACAACTAGATGGAAGCTACAACTCCCAATATTCAAGGACCAACTCGAATATCAGAGGACCACAGTCCTCCCTAGCACCACCCTACCTCCCTAATTATAAATAAATGATTGAATAACCAACAACACAGATAAATCGATTCTTACCACTTCTTCTCTGTTCTGTAAATCTGGTCTTCTTCTAATTGTTTTGCAATTCTTCTCTTCCTCTGTCTGTTATGCAATTCTTCTCTGATTCAAGCATTAACTTGTTCTATCATTATGATTTGCTTCAACTTCTCTTGATCATGTTTTACTCTTCTCAGATTTTCATCTCACGTTGTGCATATTTTCCATCTCACTCTGCACATTCTTTAATTTTCCCTTTCTTATAGTTCAACTCATTTTCATTAAGAACAACCAACCGGTCAACTGCGTGTTTCTTTTATACCTACAACCTTCGGTTACCCCTCAGATCCCTAGAACAATGCTTCAGCTTAGTACCAACCGTCCAGAACCATGATTCAATTCTTCTAACTAAATAAATGGCCGAGATAAGTGTCGTGAAGAGAAACATTAGCGCAAATTAGATTTTAAATTGATCAACACCGTTGGATTATAAACACACATGGTATGGAGTGTTGATTTCACCATTTAAGCATTTCGGTATTTCGCATTTCGGCATTCACGTGGTGAAGAGTCGACACTCAAATTAAGCAATTAAAACTCAAGAATTGTTTAGCTCCACTAGCTACTTCCCTCACGTGACCACGATTGGTGATACGGTACAGCGTAAAGGCGTTTCACAATTTAAGCATTTCGGCATTTAGCGATTTATATCGCGAGGATTGAGAGGTTAAGGAACCACGATTCCTTTGAATTTCTAGTCAACAAAATGACATCTCTTTTCCCGCGTGTCCTATGGATAGCGGTCCGGATCTTATCGATGATTCGAAACTTCCGCGGGCCTTAAATTAAATTGTCGATCAACGATCCGGATCAATCCTTGATCTGACAGCTAGGATTATTTCATGATTTAGCATATCGTGAGTTAGAGAGGTTAGAGCACTCTTCAACTGACCTTTCAATCAGCGAAATGCCAATCTTTCACCATGTGTCCTGTGGCTAGCGACCATGATCGACTTTCACAAATTCCACGAGGCTTCATTGTGCCTGATCAACGGTGTAGGATATCCCTTTGATCAATGACTGAGATCATGTTGCGATTTAGCATATCACAAGTTTGGGGTTAGGACACTCCTTCGCTGCGACCTCTCCGGTTAGTAAAATGTTGATCGTAACCACATTGTGCTTTAAAGATGAATGGGTCTCACCTTTCGAGTTCAAGGTTTTCTACTTCAAAGGTTAAAGTTCCTTTGATCTTTGATTTCTGAATTATTGAAACTCAATGGAGTCTTTGACGTAACGATCTTTCTCATTTTGTGATTTCATCATTCTTGTCGTGAGAGTCCTTGACACCTCAACTCACGAGGTATCAAACTTCTGAAATGGAGATTAAGTGGTGGTTTCACATTTGTTCATCTTCTTGTAGGTGAGTGTCAGCGACTACCTCAACTCCCGATATCGGAAACTCAAAATGGAGATTAAGTGAGTAGTTTTACATGTTCGTGATTTTTTTGCGTGAGTTTCTTCGCCAGCTCCTCCAACTCCGTTATCGAGAAACTCGAAATGGGTTTATGGTTACGATCTTGCCATGCGATCATCATTTCCCTTTTTGGTCTTGCCATTTTCTCTTGTTAAATTAGATGCGTGGTGAGCTTGCCCATCAATGACAAGCAATGCTCTACCTTAAATGCGCGAAGTGAAAATAAATATGCCAACACATACAAGTTCGACCAACCACTTTGCTTACTTAGCTTATTTTATCATTTCATAACAGCGGGTTGGTGGGTTACCGGTTGTGGTTCATGAAAACTCCATATTCAAAATTGTTCTAGTATGTCCCCCACCTGTACGCTTACTTTCATTTCGCAGAGCTTGACAGAAACAAGAACTATGCTTTCGTAACCTGTTTCATTTTTAATGAGGTTGCCTGAGGAAGGCATAAAAAAACTATAATATGCATTAAGTATGGTTTAATGCTAATAAATGATCATGCGGGAGCTCACGAAAGATCATCATCAATAGTGAAGGGCTTGAGAATATTTCTCATTAAATTGCATTAAAGCACTATTTGCCCGAAGGTTATATTATTGTCATCTCTCCAAAAATATTCATTTCAAGTTCTATTATCCAGTTGAAATAATACTCTCATCAACCTATGGGAGCAACATCTAGAACCAGCGGTTAAATTGGTGATACTCTAAATATTTTGCTCGTGAAAACCAAAACTTTCGATGATTCGAACATATTCATGTGCCTCCTCTCCTCCGCACACAAAGATGTAATCACGGGCATTCAAAATTTCACCATGAGATGGCATTTGCGAGGTCTTTGAATGTAAAGAGATTGTTGCATGGTGCGTGGAGAATGCGGTGCTGAGCCAAAGGATTATACAACTCCAAGGTCATTCTTTGGTCTCCCTTTCACCGCAAGTCTTTCATGGGATGTTTAAGCTTTTAGAATTAGGTCATACATTCGAAGGAGAAGACTGCAAATATTTCTTTGATAGACATAACAATGGCCTTGACCTCTTGCTTAAATATTTGGAGAATCATGTGTCTATTCTAGAAGACATAACCAGGATTCAGGTTGAATCTTTTAAAAACCCCTTTCATGAAATCGCTTGGTTTTACCCGGGGTTGGCAATTGAGGATCGGTTGCAACACGGGTATCAGGAATTATGGAGATATAAGACCCCTTTATATTTTATGAAGTCTATAATGATTTTGTTTCAATATTCAATAGGCTGTTGTTGGGAGAGAATACTTCAAGGGTATCGACCCGATTCTAAAAATTTCACAGAGAAAGAGACGATGTAATAAATGGAGAATCCACTGATTGTCATAAAGGGGTGATACGTTCCAAAGAGAAAATCCTTATTTTCTCTCATATCATGTATTTGATAAATTATTCATTCACAGTGGCAAGGCAATACAATTTCTAGCTGCATTTTTCCATAAAGGAAAAAAAATTCATCCCCTTGCCATGGAATATTGGAGATTTCATATTGATAAACATAAATAAAATTGGCGAGTTTGCAAATCATTTCAACAATGTAAATCTAAAGTACGTTGAAAAGTGGGGTTTGATCCTAACGAAATATTTGTGGAACATATGTTGTCAGTGGGATTCAACAACTCATTCATTCATACTATCTTGAATGAAGAAGAAGATAACAACATAAAGCTCTCTCCTGGCCTGCAATCACCAGATGAATTAGAAACAATACTCCAATACTAATGGAGTTTTCTAAGGAAAAGGAAAGGTCAGTGGGGACTTTCAGGTCTCCAATTGTTACTCCCAAAACTACCACATCTAGAACAATGCTCCAAAAAATTACCTAATAGGAATATTGCCAACAATAGTTCAAGCGACGGAGAAGATCCCCATGGAAAAATCGATAGCTCACATAAGCTCCCTATGAGAGAAAAGAGAAAGAATGTAGTGCAAGAGGAAGAAAACAATCTCATAGAAAACAACATCAATGTTCTCTTGAAGACATGGAGCTCGAAGTAGATATTGAGAAACTGTTTCCCACAATTGATCAACCTAGAAATATGGCCCAACAAAATTCATCATTAGAAATCGTTCCAAATGAGACCTTTAGTGAAAAAGAGTCATTTACTTTCTAAAGTGTTGTTTTTGATAAGGAATCTAAAAATTGATTTTGTAGAAAGAGATGATCAGAAAAATAAGAAGGAAAAATCTCACTCATTTCGAGAGGTTGGCACGAAAGATATGCTCCTGTTGATATTATGGTAGTTGTGGAGGTATTAACCTCCACGTTTAACCCTCACAAGAATATAATATTAGGAAGCAAAGAAGGAAACCCTAAAGCATTGGACATAACCTTGGTGACAAGTCGACTAAAGGAAATATTTAATATTGAGTTTTAGCCTCCATAATGAGAGGTCGACCGAGACAACTAAGGAGAGGCAGGTATAAATACAGGGATACCCAGAATGTTTGGCCAGACACAACTTCATAGCACCAAGAAATTTGGTTGTGCGCAAGTTTGGAGAGTAGTTGCAGCTCCAACTTCTTCAACTTGTATTTTCGGTTTTTAGTCTTGGAATCTCTCTTGGTTATGGCTTGGAATTTCTTCTTGGTATACTAACTTTCACGGAGGGTGATACACTACCTTGATTGGCTATTTGACCTAGGGTTTTCTTCAATTATTCTGTCAAAGGTTAAGGTGCTCAGTGGCTTCGACCTATGGTTGGGTGACAACCTTGCTATATTGTCTATGGTTAAATAGACACACCTACTTTTCTAATAGTTTATGGGCCCACACTATCTTGGACAATCTAACCTTTGGAAGATAGATTGGGGAGGATTTTCTCTATTATAGTTGGAGTTGGAGTCAAAGTTTTAGCTGCCGTGTGAAATCTAAACCTGATGTTGAGGCACCTTTGAAGAGATTGACCTAATTTTGGATATCCTAGTGCACCCAAACCTAGCGCACCTCACAGGTACTCTCAACAAGTTAAGACGTTAAGTTTGAGTTTTTAGTCAAAGTCCTTGAGGTTATTAGCTAAGATGTCAAGTTTGAGTTTTTAGTCAAAGTCACAGGTTGACCAAGTCAAAACAGTCATGACTTACTCTATGAAGTCAGAAAATAAGTTAGAAGGGTCTTCTAACTTCAGAGAATGGAAGACAAGGATTGACCTCATCCTTGCCAAGAATAAAGTGTCGGATATCGTGAAAGGAAAGATCGTGGAACCAAAGTTTGAAGAAGGAAAAGAGAAGGAACCTCATAACGTTGCAGTTATGGAGAAGTTCAAGGACAATGACATCAATGCCATGAGTATGGTAGTGGACTCTATAAAATACCACTTGATACCCTACATCTCTCATCTTGACTCATCTAAGAAGATATATGATGCCATAACTAATCTCTTCTCAGTCAGAAACATTAGACAAGTAATGAGTGTAAAGAATCAGCTTCGTGACATGAAAATGAATGATGATGAAAGCATAACATCATACTTTGTGATAATATCTCAGTTAAGAGATCAACTATAAGCTATTAAAGAAATAATTTCAAGGAACTGGTAAATATAGTACTCAACATCCTTCCCAAGACATGGGATGCATTTTCCGCAAGCATGAACACAAGAAAGGAATATCTCACATTTGAAGAAATTTGGACTTGCTGTGCACAAGAAGAATCAAGGATTAGCACAAAAGAGAAATCCCAAAAGAAATACGATGATCAAGCCTTCACAACAAAAATTCAATAATATCAGGAATAAGAGGAAGTTTAGCCTAAGGAAGGAAACAAACGAAGCATCAGTTGCCGAAGAAAGGGAACCCTCAAAGAAGGCCAAGCAGGATAAAACAAGCTTCTTCTTCTAAGTCAAGGTAACAATATTCTTCAAAGTTCTTGTACATACCACGTTCAAAAAATTTCTGTACATATCATGTATATCTATTTCTTAGAAGATAAGATGTTTCAAGTGAAACAACACCTATGGAAGAACAACAAGATAAGGATTGCTATCACGATGACTATAAGTCAAGAAATACACATGAAAAGCTGAAGTATGTTGACAATATTTGGTCATAATTCTTGTGGAAGCTATTATATAAGTAACAACTACCAGATAAGCCGAAATCAGAATCAAACTTGAAGAGAACCAGAAGGAGTCAAAATATAAAGAAGTCAACAATTAAGAGGAAATTATAAAAAGACTTGTGACACCTTGCAGAAGGAAATAAGGATGCAGACAGAAGTGTGGACTATCTTAGATAGAGGGAGATGATTACATAAATCCAAAAGAGAATGCATCATATATGAAGCAAGGATTAGGAGGGAGATAATCCTAAATATGATCCATTTAGGATTATGAAGTATCTATCCATGTTCCCATTGAAAGTAGAAGCCATGATAAGAAACACATGTTCAATTTGACTCTAGAAGAAGTCTTCTTCAAAAGGAAGCCTTAAAGCATCCTTGGTTGTGCATATACATCCATGATCCTATGATGAAAGGAAGAAGTTGGAATCTTCAGGGAATATAGGAGACCCCATGGACCCAAGAGCTAAAGAGAGATATGAGGAAGAACATGAAGATTCCAAGAAATAAAGAAAATCAAGAACAACCAATTATTATACCGAGAATCACAACTTGGTTTGAACCCAGTAAGAAGAAATTGAGCATAAGGAATGGAAGCTATGATAAAGAACAATGTATGTAAGAAAATTTGAAAAATACTTATGAATGGAGGCATTGCAAGATTCAGAGGTTCTTCCATAAGGAGGGAGAAGACTATGACAACAACTTGTTTCGGTAAACCAGATATACCTCTTGCAGTATCCATGGATTGGAATTTACATGTAAAAGACTATTCTTCCCAATAAAGCAAGTGAGAAAGAAGATTATACTAGAAAGAGACCCATGTATGCAGATATAAGAAGACCTTGTATGGATTCAAACAAATTGATGTAGAGTATCTCATATACAATAGAAGCGTGGTGAAAAATTTCTATAATGGTTACTCAGAAGACCGAGATGATGGATTGCTAATCCATGAAAAAATCTCATAATGACAGAAGACGTGATACTTGGATATGTTTCAGTTTGATTCTTGCCATGATTTCATGAGCTAGCAGGAAACAAAAGTGCTGAATTCGACTATGATATATTCTAATGATCAAAACTATATGAAGCCTTCAGAGAAAACCAGTGTTATATGACAGATCAAAGTACATTGAGATCAAGCATTACATTCTACGTGATGAATTCCAAAAAATAGAAGTGGTTCTCCAATATATCTAAACAGATGAGCAGATAACAAATATTTTGGTAAAGCCTTTGTCCAAGATGAAAGATATGTGTACTTAAGAAACAATCTGGGGCTTGTGGAGACGAATTCGTTATTGAAAAAGGAAGAGATTACTCCTAGGTTGGGAGGGAGCACTGATGTGTTATTGATTTATGGACAATCATTTTTCAGTTTGAAAAATGGTCCAGGATGAGCATTTCCTTTCTAGTTCGAAAAGTGGTTTGAGATTTCTGACAGACATGCATTTTCCATTTCGAAAAATGGTCCAGATCGGAAAATCATTTTCGTAATGAAAATGATCTGATAGATTTTTGATGTACCATAGACAACGATTCCCCTTGTGGCCAGTGTGGGGGAATGGTATAGGACAATAATTCTTCTTGGAAGTCACTCTGAGTAGTGGTAAAGTAGAATGGTCCGCCTTGCTGGGCAGTCATTCTTTCGAAGTTCACAGTTGTGAGAAGTTTCGAAGAATGGTCCATTTTGGAGGTTGGTGCATGACAGTGATTTGCATTAGGAAATGGTCCAGATAGTCATTCCATAGGGAAGTCTCATTCTATCCAGGTTTCACTATGATTAGTTCCGAAGGAATGGCCCAGTTAGGTGAATGGTCCAGGTTAAGCAATCAAGGACAAACATTCCCTAGTGAAGACTCATTCTCTCCAGGTTGCACTATGACTAGTGCCAGAGGAATGGCCCAATTAGGTGAATGGTCTAGGCTCAGAAATCAGGGACAATTATTCTTCTATGCTTGAGAAGAATAGTCCATACATCCCATGGCTGATGTTTTACATTTTGAGGGAAGATGCTCTTCCAGATCTCACAGATGTGAGTGGAAGAATGACCTAGATGACTCAGTTTATATCATGATATTGTTTTATGCAGGTTGATATTAGATGATATGATTTCTATGGAGAATGTTTGTCTCTGGACAATAGATGTATGCTACTATGGTGGATGTGTTCCACTGGTTGTGACTATGTGTCACTGATTAAGTAGCTGTGTGGTACTTGGTGTGATTGTGTACCATTGGATAGTAGTTGTGTACTACTATGGATAGACACAATTGTGTTCTATTGAATGGCATTGTTTTGATTACCATTTAGACTATCAGTAGTGTTGGAAATGATTATCATCTAGATGGATAGTCAGTGTGTTGGTGGACAGACATTCTCCAGACGAAAAATAGTCCAAGACATTTATTCTTCTAGGATGTATGTCTGGATTATAATAATAGTCTTTGTAGCCCATGGTGTGGCTTCCAACATCTGTTGAAATAGTTATTCTTATAGGACATATGTCCGGATTAGAAGAATGGATCTTGTATCACTCTATGGAGTGAGTGACTTATTCAGCATCATGCCTGATTACTCAGATGGAGTATGGCTTCGAGAGATGATGCAGTTGATGCTATCAGATGATACTGATAGTGCTCGTGATCTAATCATGAGATAGCCTTTTGTGGCTATGATGATGCTACCGTTTGAATGGCATGTTTGTGCTCAAGACCATTGCTTTCAATACCTCACTAGCTAGGAGGGAGTGTTGATATTATGGTAGCTATAGGAGGTATTAACCTCCATGTGTAACCCTGACAATAATAGAATATTCCAGGAAGAAAGAAGAAACCCTAAAGCATTGGACATAACCCTAGAAGACAAGTCATCTAAAGGAAATATTTGATATTGAGTTTTTAGCCTCCAGAATGAGAATTCGTCCCAGACATCTTAGGATGGGTAGTGTAAATACAGGATTCCAGAGCTCATTTGACAGACACAACTCACAACTGCAGAAATTTAGTTGTGCCCAAGTCTGGAGAGTCGCTGTAGGTGCAGCTAATGCAACTTGTATTTTCGGTTCGAGTCTTGGAATCTCTCTTGGTTATGGTTTGGAATTTCTTCTTGGTATGCTAACTCTAGAGAGTGATACACTACCTTGATTGGCTATTAGGCCCAGGGTTTGCTTCCAGAATGATTCTCTATCAATGTTAAGGTGCTCGAGGGTGGATTCAACCTATGGTTGGGTGATAATATTGCTATATTGTCTATGGTTAAATGAGCACACCTAATTTTCTAACACTGTCGTCCCAAATCTCTAAAATTCATAGAGAAACCGGGGATGCTCTTGATGATTCTATTGGTGGTATGGAAGCATAAAATACTAAGTTAAAATAAATGATCAAAGAGTTGGAAAATGCCTTGATGACTCTTCCAATCCTTGCAATTCCTTTGTCAATGGTCAAACCAACCACAACCGCCATTAAATTGAAAGGATATTCAAGTCTACTCAAAACGGTCCAGAGTTATGTAGAAAATAATATTAAGAATAGAATGTCACTAATAACAGAAGCATGGGAAGTATAAAAAAATATTGTTTCTTTTGGCTCAAGGGAACACACTTTTCATGAATATTTGCAAGTTGATTTGAAGAAGTAATAAGGTTTTTACAGTGATGTTGTTTTACCATTTGGAATTAAAATCTCAAACATGAAAAAACTAAGAAGAAGAGAGGAGGACCTTCCTGCCCCAAGTCGAATAAAAAAACTAAATGCTTGCTGGAAGGAAAAGATTAAGAATTTGAGTAACATTGTTCAAGCATGCAGTGAAGCAATACTAAAAAAGGAAGAAATGTTCAAAAAACTCACAAAGATAGACCTAGTAGGAGTTACTAACGAGGTACAAGACCCTAAATTAATTCTCAAGTCAATGTTTCTAACAAAGAAACAATTTGACGAACAAGTTGAGATAGTTAAGGGGTTATCAACTGAAACATTTTATAGCATACTTGAATATAATGAAGAAGAAATAAAAAATTGGCTAGTGGATTATTCCGTGAAAAACCAAGATATTTAGGAAGTGATACATGGCATTTCTCTTTACTTAAGAGATTTGGAAGGTGAATTATTCAACATTAAAATCAGACATGAGATAAACGTTGCACCAATGAAAAACTACATTGAAGATTTGTTCAAAAAAATAATTGACAATTTACTAACGAAGGGCAAGAAACAATTGAGACGATTCATGTAACTGTCAATGAAGACAATAAAAGGATAGAAGCAAGCAATTAACAAAGGAGAGAGATCATCATAGTAAGTTTATGTTGATCACATCTTGCTTTCTTTATCAGTTCTTTCATACAATTACTCCACTTATTTGACTATAAAGGTTTAACAAAAGTCTGATAAATTCTCCCTGTCTTCTTTTCAGGTTTTTTTACTCTGTTGTCGCCCGCCATCCTCCTTCTCCATCTTACTTGTTTATATTTTCTTTATGGTCCGTGAGAGCCCCAATCCCAGTCTTAAGGATAAACGCATTTAAATTTCAAGGCTTTGTAACAAATTATATATCTTTTAGAAATCCCAAGAGAACTATTTTGGGATCAGTTTTGACTGTACTTTGTAACTCTGAGTTTTGAGTATAAATTATTTGAGATTGATCTATCATTATCTTTATTTTATTTGAGCTCCCCATGTGTTTACTCTATTAAAGTTCTCTTATGCGTGCATACCATTTCCTTTTATTTTATGTGATCATAAATCTTTAGTTCAACTATGATGGATGTGAGGAAATTTTGTTTATCTTTTTCAAATATATGATGTGTGCGACTCATGGTCATCTCTCTGGAAATCCTTTTTGAAAACAAAAATCTTTTATTATACTGCAATTTTTATCTTTCTTTGAATATCATGATGGACTTTTCAGAGTCCTACATTACTTAAAAAAATTAGAATCCCAAGAAACTCTTGAAATTAAAGAGGAGTACCACCTCTATAAAAACGCAGAGGGATTTGTATCCTTGTGAGGTTTTTGTTTCGGTCCTAACAGATTCAAGCATCAACAACTATTTACTCTTATGGTTGACGTCATCATCTTGAATTCTATTGTTCTTTTAAAGTTGATGTTGATACCACATTTTTTTTTGAGACCCATTTTTTACCTCAAAATTTCTCTAATGGTAATGGTTTGGGGTTCAAATCTTGTTCTCTATTCTTCAAGGCACTTAAGTTATAAAGTGCACCCCACTTTTCTTTGCATACACTCTTCAAAAATTAGTCTAGAGGCCATAACATGGATGTCTTTGGAGGCCAAAACATGAGTTTAACTACCAAATTTGGACATCAATATGGATGCCACAACATGGGTTTAGCTATTGAATTTGGACAAGAAGAAGATGCAAGTAAACCCGTAGACATGTTTATGTTTTTTTCAAGCTATTATAACCTGATTTGGACTTGTATTGGGGCAACAATACATCTTTTGAGTTTTTTCATTAATTTTTTTAACATTGACCTTTATTGCTTTATTTTTCAGCTTTGAGGGCAAACCTTTTTTTAAGTGGGAAGGCAACTTGTGGTTACCACAACATCCTTAGTAGGCATTAGACTATTTGTATACGAGTTATTTTGTATTTATGTGCGTGGTGTTGAATAATATTATATTTGTAAAAAAACTACTTTTATATAATTAGGACTTTTATCACTGACTAGTCTTAAGTTAGATTTTTGTGTTATTATTTTAAATAGGGTTTCTCTATCATATGTATCTCTTATAATTTTAACAATACAATCAACTACATGTGTAGTTGATGTTTTCCTTCATTACTCAGATTTACAAGTGCAATCCACATTTGGATGAGTAGGTGTCCCTCTTTATGTTTTGTTTTTTCCGTATTAATTTTTGTTTTTTACTTTGGTTATTTTCATTGTTTCACTAACAATTCCATTTTAAATATTAAAAAATTAAACTTAATCTTAAGAACCATCTTAAATTTTAAATTTTAAGCTTAGTTTCAGATAATCATATCTCACATATTTAAAACAATATTACAAACTATTTTTAATACTTAACAACATTTATAATAACACACAAATTCAATTATGACCTCTTTGTTTTGATAATCTATATTCATTTAAAAAAACACACCCATTAAAAACCCTATAAATCCATATACCTAATATAAACATAAGTTGGATGATTAAACTGATATATTTGTCATTATAGTAGCTATTGGAAATTAAGGGGCGTGCACATTTATGCTATATCATTCTTATTGGTCCATGCCGAAGGCCATGACTCTAGCGATCAATTCATCGCTGACCACTTATTAGTTTTCCTTTGACTATTATTATGTTTGTGCTTTCTAAAGTTATACATAATCAAAATGAAATATTTACTTTTATGCAATAAATAAATTTCTTGTATAAAAAGGCAATTAGTCAACAAATTCCACCTCTTATTGCCGAGATGATGCATTTTTTATTATAAGGACTCCATCGATCGATTCATCGTTGACTGCTTATTAGTTTTCCTTTGACTATTATTATGTTTGTGCTTTCTAAAGTTATACATAATCAAAATGACATATTTACTTTTATGTAATAAATACATTTCTTGTATAAAAAGGCAATTGGTCAACAAATTCCACCTATTATTGCCAAAATGATGCATTTTTTCCATATTATAACATAAGTTGMGGAGATGCATTTTTTCCATAGTATAATCTAAGTTGATCTAAGTTGATAGACTCTGTCAGCACAATGCATATGCATTTTTTTTGTTATGCTAGATAACCTAAGTTTATGGAACCTAGGATGACAGATTCCTGGCATACATTTATTCGATGCTTGACATACATTTATCTCACATATGGGCTTTAAACAATTCTGACAAACAACTGAAAAACCACCGCCTTTGCCTCAACCTCCATTGTCGCCACCGCCTTTGCCTCAACATCCACTGGTGTCATTTTGCAGTTGGAACTAAGTATCACACGATGCATACCTATATCCCGTAGCATATCCAGTCCTTGATTCATACCTAGGCAGTTGGAACTAAGTATCACACGATGCATACCTATACATTTATCTCACATACAAGATTTAAACAATTCTGAGAAGCCACCGACAAACCACCGCCTTTGCCTCAGCCTCCACTGCCGCCACCACCTTTGCCTCAACATCCACCGCCGTCACTTTGCAGTTGGAACTAAGTATCACACGATGCATACCTATATCCTATAGCATATCCAGTCCTTGATTCATACCCAGGCATCTGGTTGAACTAGTACCCCTTTCACAAGTAGGAGTAGCAACATTAGTTCCGGGCTTGTTTCCTAGCCTTGGCCTTCCCCTTCAGGCTTTACTGATGTGTCAGGGAAGGGCATATAGCGTAGAGGTAGGAAGAATAGAGATGAGGCAGGGAGAGGAATAGAGGGGTCCGAGAAACCTCCTGTCGAGTCAGATGCTATAGACACCGAGTCAATACCTCTGTTCTTCCCGCAAATAATCGATTCGATTGAGAGGCCCAACCTGGAGTTAATCATTTGTTTCTGGAAAGACCGGTTTTTATACTTCGGCTTTAGACAGTCAATGGAAGGGTAACTGAGAGAAATGAAATGAGATATGGTTCCATGTTGCAATTTCCATATCTAGTGCTCATTGCCAGGAGGTTGACATGAGATCATTACAACCGATAGTCAATAATCGATATCTAGTCATTCCATAGGGTCCCTGCACCTCGTGAGAGTGCCTCATGTGAGAACTCTTCATTACCAGGCATACATGCACCTTGAAGGAGTGTCTCCTTTGAGAACTCTTTGTTCCCTACCCTGACCAGATTCCAACAACCCTACTTTGTGAATGGAGTCCTGCCCGCCCTTACCCAACAACACTGACTTCAACTAGGAATGGGGTGTCTGGAATAATAAATCTAAGTAAGGGTAAGTTGATGATCCATCCATCCTCATTTGGGGTCCCTGCTAATTATCTTAACACCCAGAAATCACTGCTTTGGGTCCATAAAGCGCGGCCAGAAACCCCAATATAACCAAACTGGTAAAGATCTCAAATCTAAGCTAAGGTAAGGAATGGTAAACCAACTGCAATCAAATCTGTTAATCTGTTATCAATTCACGCCGACATCAATAGCTTCAAATCGAATGATAGATAGGGAAGCTCGATCAATCTTCAACCTGGAACTAGATCTTGTTTAGTCGATGATCCTGCAACGAGAGAAGCAGTTGGACTCGGGCTTCAAGCTTAGCTTAAAGAAAGGTTGGTTCCCTACCCTAAAGAGGTCCTTTAACATGGAAGAGGTGCACAACGAGATGGCTATTAGTGCCCAGAAAATCATGTCCAAAAGCACGTCTAAAGCCATGCCCAACAACCAGACCATAAAGCCAAGCCAACCAACCAAGCACACAGGCATGATCCATCCCAGTTAGAGAGCCATTAGACATAGGCATATGGAAAATTCTATAAAATATGGTATGAAAAGAAATTGATTCATTTGAATGAAGGTAGTCGACCTACCTGACTGAAAGGAATAGAGCCTATCCTTGAGGTTAAAGTCGTCATTTCCATGGAAAAGATGCAATTGTATCAGAATAGAGGGAAGAAATAAATAAAGAATACCAGAGCTAGGTTCACCTTCATTCCTTCCTTCGGATCTCCCAGTGACAACTTCGACGAAAAATCTCCAATCATATTTATATAATATCATCTTATCTTCATCCAATATCCAAGGATATTCCTCCTCCATATTTGATTCATACCCCTGACCCTATGG
>SNQJ01S0044299.1:9415-59312 GCA_010110895.2 Picea sitchensis
TCTAACTGATTATAAATGACAACAATGAGTAATGAGAAAATGTTGAATGTTAACTAAGGATTTTTTGTGTAAGAGGAAAGTTTTGGGAAAAAGATCCCCACACTCATTCGCCCCCCTCTAAGTGTGTTAGGTGTGTCCAACAACCAGGAGGTTAACGCTTGTGTTAAACTCCTCTTGTTGTGCTTCCATGGCGGATACCTATGGCTAAACTGAAGGATTACTATGGATCCGATGTTGATCCACCTGATTACAGGATTGAGCATGCAGGGACCCGACCATCAGCAATTTTACCCAGGAAAGAACTCAGATCGCTCTCTGGCCCAGCGCATCAAGGAAGCATATGGAGAAGTTGAAAAAGGGAAGAGAAGCTACAAGGTAGCCTCTATCCAGGATGGCACAGTGCGCCTCGCTTTCCAACTCATAGCTGGCAAGCTCATAAGAAATAATCACCCCACACATGTCACCGGGTTCGTGGTGGACCTCACAGGAAAGTGCGTGGAGGGAATGAAAATGAATTGGGAGAGTTACCTCGTCAATGAGCTCGAGAAAGACTGTCGCAAAGATCAGGATCAGGGATACGAGTTCCACTTTAGTTAGCTACTCGTATTGATTTCATTTTTCACTTGAGAAATGTCGGAAGGAGCCACCTTCCCAGAGATCGAACCATCAGAGTCGTTGACCGCTAGATTCTCTANNNATTGAAGCCTTCCCATGCATGACACCATGCACCTTGCACCAGTACTAACCTTTTGCGAAGTTCCGCACAGATCAGAATTTTATATATATCATTGTGCGCATAGATGAGAGAAAGGAAGAGTTGCAATCATATTACAAGCTAACAGACGACAACATGGAGTAGATCACGAAGGAGTGGTCGAAGGAGTTCCTTTTATCGGTCGATGATGCATAACTCTCCAACCCTGAAATCATAGGAAGCCCCTTAGTCACCTGGGTCGAGCATGCTGGACAATCTAGTGCGAAGAAGAAAAAGAAAAGGGAGGAAGTCCAAAATATAGAGACTGATGAGGAGGACACTACCTCTGAAGAAAATGGATCTGGCTCGCCCGCAGGAGGAGGAGGAGGAGAAGACCAAGCATATGGACAAGGAGGAGGGGTTGAAGGAGAAAAGCAAGGAGAAGGCGAAGAGACACCGCCGAAATATCCCCCTACTGAAACACCGCAGAAGAGGAAGCTTTCTCCGCAGAAACCTTCGGCAAGAAAGAAGACTCGCGCTAGTAAGCCCCAGCTAGAGGCCACGCTCAAAGAGAATTATATCAGTCTATTCCACGGAGCCATGGAGGATGCGTCTGAATATCTCTTACAGAGAATCTATGGAGCGAAGCAGGAAGATTTGTATGAAAGGGTCGAGAAGGCGCTGAAGGAAATACAGCAAGATATTCGATCTCTCCGCACAGTGCCTACTGCGCCTTCCTCGTCGGAGACTATAGAATTGGGGGATGAGCCCGCCCAATTGAGAAGAATTGCAGATGCGATAGAGGCTCGACTTCAAAAATTCCAAGAAGAAAAGGAGAAGGCTATAGAAGCCTTGAAGCAAGAGAAACAGGAAGTCTTAGAGCAACTATGAGTTGTACGGTACTGCGTAACCGCCTATGAAAATGAGAAGGATAAGTTTTGGGTGATGCTCGAGGAGGACAAAGCGAAGATACAGAGAGAAAAGGACCAGCTTCTCGTAGAGTAGACTGTGATTAAATAAGCAGTGAATAAATCACTTCTCTTTGTTCCCGACTTGGCACAGGAGGAACAAGAATCGGTTGATATTCAAGTGGCAAAGCTCACTGAGGCCATCCGATTGTTTCAAGTGAGGATAAAGGAGTTGGAGATTCAAGAAGTACCGAGCACTCAACAGGAGGTGTGCAATCATGGGGAGGAAGCTGCTAAGAGCGCAGTTGGAAGGATCAGATCACTCACCTCAGAATGCAAACAACTGAGCGATAGAATCACACAAACTTACAAATGCCTCACAAAAGATCCAGATATAAGGAAACTGGAAGCGCGGTTACAGGAGGTGCAGCAGCAGGCACTGTCAGTACAGGTGCAAATGAAGCTACTCACTGCAGTCGAGAGAATGAAAATATCACAAGAACATCGTGTGGTACAGGAACAGATTACTATCATCCAGGGCAGAGTAATGGAAGTCACACAGAAGTTGCAACCTATGTAGGACGAGGCCTACAAGGTGTTTGAAGAAATTGAAGGACAAGGCTTGCAACTGGACCAAGTGGTTGTGACAGTGGAACAGCACTTGGAAGGGCTTATTACAATGCAGACAATCCAGGAGCTCGTTGAGCAGGAGGCTTAGGCGAAGCAGAAAGTTGAAGCATCTCGAGTGAAGCTTGAGGCCTTCGAAGCGACACTGCCTAGATCTAAGTGACTCAGGACGAGTCACAGGTGAGTGTTGGGGGCATGTTGGCCCTCGACCAAGTTTCAAGGAAACCTTAGTCATATTTGGACCTCTTTTTGGACTTCAACACAAGGATCGAAGATGGAGCGCCATGGCGGAGCTGAGATCACAGATCTCACTTGTTTTGTGGGCTAAGTGGACCCAGCAAGGGGTTCACTAGGGTTTTTGTAATGGGTTATGGGATGTCGACCCATGGGTTTACCCATGTTTAGGCCTTTTTGTAAGGAAATGTAAAAGTATAAATAGATAAAAATGTATGGTAGAAGTAGAGAAGCGGAAGATAGCTTGCAAGGCTAAGTGCAAGTAGTTTTGGGTTGCTCTGTGCAACAGAAAGCGTATGTAAAGCTTTGTGCTTGATAAAGGAGTTGTATTTGTGCCTTGACCTAATTTGGGGAAGGAGGATCTGGTGCTCAATGCGCAGATCTCTTGTCCTCTGTGAAGCTTGGCTCTGTGGCTTAGTGCACAGGAGTGGATGAATGTAAGAGATTGAAAAATAATAAAGAAGACGAA
This sequence comes from Picea sitchensis, assembly GCA_010110895.2. Lineage (NCBI taxonomy): Eukaryota > Viridiplantae > Streptophyta > Pinopsida > Pinales > Pinaceae > Picea > Picea sitchensis. The sequence continues at coordinate 12,348 of SNQJ01S0044299.1, forward strand.
GCAGTTGGTGGATGTAGCCCCACACTGGGGTGAACCACGTATATCTTGTGTCTTTGGTGTGCTTTGTGATATGTTGTGTTTGTCATTTATCTGCTTAGTGATTTCATTATTATGTATAATGGATAGATCTGGTGTTGCATAGTGCTTCACTTGTGCTTTATGAATGAATGCTAGAACTAACTCATGGATATGTGCTAAGTGGTTGAAGTACTTAATCTTTATTGTTACTGCGTTGATCTATCTTAGGGTTTCATTCTGCGATGTTAATAAAGCTAATGAACAAATGCATAGCATCTTCTAAGTGTTATTAAAGTACTTTTTGAAGTGTTATATTCACAGATTTGTGTCCCAACTTGGTTACAGACACCTGAGTCCTGTAACCCCCCATGCCTCTACCTCATGTGAGACTTTGCCTGCTTCGCAGGTGTTGCTGAAAGGGCCGGTAGTTAGGGTTTTTTTGGTGCGTTGTTCGAGTTGAACCCTGGGTCTGCCCCTATGCCAACAAAGTCCAAAGTCAAACACAAATCGGAAACATGGTAATTCGTACAAGTTCCTCACCTGAAAGATCCCAAAATCAAAACATTTAAGGGTAGTACCCTAACTTTTGATTGGAAAATATGAAGTCAATGAAACTTGTAACATTGTGAAGAAGGCATTTCATGATTTTACAGATTCAAAACATAGACTCAAAGGTGCAACAATTTTGGAGATACATCAAGTACAAGGTTGGCATACAAAGTGGTGCCCAAATAAAATGCCTAAAACACGTGTGATCTTCAAATCAATATACCTTTTTTATTGGAAAGTCTTGGTGATTCAAAATATGTTGAAATCATAAAAGTATAGAGAATGTATTGGTAAAGGTTTTTTTACCATTTAGGATAACAATTTAAATTGTGGGGGAAACGAACTCACATTTATATAAAAAAATTTAGCACTAATTGTTGTAGCAAGGTGTTTGGTTGTCATCTTTGGACATTGTTAGCAAATTTTTACTCCTTCCAAAGCTACGAAAGATTCATCCATGACACATGAAAATGAAGATTGGGAATTTTTCTTGTCCCAGTTGGAAGGGGAAATGACAACCATAGAAACTACAATGGTGAAGAAGGTTGACATCCAAAATATCGTCAACATGAAAAAAATTCAAAAGTTCCAAGTTACTAACTAGCGTACTCTTGAAGACATCAAGACGAGTAGAAGGGAAGGAGGATATGGAAGAGCTCAAGACAAGAATGGAAAAAAAATGAGGATCCTAAATACTTCAAGACAAGAATGGTTGTCAAGGAGGATTTTGAAGATCTCAATACAAACATGAGACTCAAGGAAAATTTACAAGATATGGAGGGCATTATGAAACATATTTTAAATATATTTATCATAAATTATCCTCATAAAGAAGAGGATAAATTGGGAACAAGAGGTTCAAGCTCCAACGACATCAAGAAAAAACATCAATACATTGGGAGAACAAAAGGATAGAGTATCCATCACATGAGTATTTATCATACCAAAGTTAGCAAAATCATGACTTCAAATCAAGACCAAGGAACTACTTCATTCCCAAGGTAGATATGAGGAATTTTAATGGTAATGAACCTATGACATAGATATTCCAGATGAAGCAAATTTTTATCCACATTAAGTGATGCAGGAGCATCTTCTACGACAGTTTATTAATTGACCTTCTAGAGGATCTTAGGAACTTTACGAGAGGAAGTTGGTTTCCTCATTGTAATTGTTTTTAATTATTTTCCTAAGTTGTAATAAACTAGGGTGTTCGAGAAGAAGACAGTTTTTCCATGAATGTAATAGGAGGTAGAATAATTAGTAATTATGTTTGGATCTGATCCTATCTTTCAGGATCATAATCAGGTTGTTTTAAGCTAATTAGAGCCTTTGTGTAATTTTAGTCAGATTTGATCCTATATCTGTCGATTGGGTCAATCTTGTCCCTATTGTATTAAAGGTTGGATAGACGAGATGAGAGTGTGGTTGAGTGAGTGAAATAAGGGCAGAGTGAGTTTGTGAAGTGTGAAAGAATCCAGAAGGAACTAAGCTTCATGTTGTAACCTTATTTCATTTGAATAAAAGACAGTTGTAAATTCGTGTTCATGTATAGTTTGTATTGAGTTCATGTGTGTTAAAGAAGCAAAGAAGAATTGTTTTGTGACTGCAGGTGGAAGGATCACGTGTAGAGGGGTTCCAAATCTGAACCAAAACCCTGTAAAAATCCTTATGTATTTATTTTTTGAGGCGTGGACGGCCAAGATAGAATCGATAGGATTAGATCAACGGTCTACAACATTTCAGCGCATCGTCGTTTTCTGGTTGTTTGGATTTGGAATAGGCTTGAAATCCTGAAGTATCGTAGTCCAGTGGCTTAGATACGTGCCATCCATTTACTCATCTGTGTGGTTCCACAGATAGTTCTTCCATAGCCTACACAAGAAACTCTTTATAATAAATGGACAACAGAGATTAAATCTGTAAATCTGAATATCAACAACCCTCATCGCAACGGACCATGGCCATTGGAGGTTTTAAGGTGTTGGAGGGCATAAAATGATCCTATCGTTCTGAAGCCAAGATACATCATGCTGACATCAAGTTATGTGGTGGCCCCATGATTTTTATTGAGTTTTGATTAAGGACAAATCAACAACCTAAATTGGGTTTGCGATCCAGATCAACGATCAATATGAAAACCTATGAAACTGAGCATGTGGCTCTTAGCTTATGTTCATATGATAAATGAGCTCAATGTCCAAATTTAATCCCTCGGTTATACAATATGATCACATAATGAAAGGAAAAATCTTAGCACCTACACGAGGTGATTATGAATTTTTATTTTAATTCGAATTCATGTTCAATTAACGAACTTTGCAGAACTATTAGAGTTTTAAGAGAGAGAGAACAAATCCATATTGGTTGTCAGTTTGGTATCAGAGCATACAACATCCAGGAAAGTATAATTGAAGATGGCCTTTAGAATACGAGCAGAAAGAGACCGAGGTCGAGGAAGACCTGTTGAAAATGATGAAGTCATTAAAGAAATGAGAAATCTTCAGGACCGATTGGAAGTAATGGAAGCTACTCAACAAAGAGGTGCTCACTTGGGAGATGTCAGTGAAGAAGAAGAAGTTGCAGAAGCTTAAGAGGGAGAAAAGCCTAAAGAAGAAGGTGTTGAAGAAAAATTAATTAGAGCTATCATGGGATTTATCTCTAGACCAAGAATGGAGGTGTCACTGTATGAAGGAAACCTGAATGTAGATGAATTAATGGATTGGATCAGTACTTTGGAAAAGTACTTTGAATATGAAAATGTACCTGATGAGAAAAAGGTAAAATTTGTTGTGGCAAGGATGAAAGAACATGCATCACTCTGGTGGGATGGAGTACAAGTTGAGAGGAAGAACAAAGGCAAGACAAGAATCAGGAGCTGGGACAGAATGGTAGAAAAATTGAAAAGTAAATTCATGCCCCAAGATTATCAAATTAATCATTTTAGAAAAATGCAGAATTTAAAGCAGCGAGGTATGTCAGTCAAAGAATACACTGAAGAGTTTTATAAATTGAATATAAGATTTGGTCATATAGAAGAGAATCTTGAAAAAAATTGTTAGATATATTAATGGGTTAAGATATGAGATCCAATATGAAATTGGAATTTTATCTCCTAACACTATTGAAGAAGCATATCAGTTTGCTCTTAAGGCAAAAGAAAAATTAGCACGAAATCATAATCAAAGAAGCGGAGGTCGCATTCCAGCAAGAGGCAGAGGACAATAAGGTGGAAAAGGAAGATCTTCAGCTCTAAAGGAAGAATCCAGTAGCTCACGTCATCAAGAAAAATCACCAAGAGGTGGTGATTTCAGAGGGACAAGACCTTATCAAAGAGGTAGAGGATCTTCTATCAGATGTTTTAGATGTAATAAGTTTGGCATAGATCATATGAGTGTCCAGAAAATGATTCCACCAGTAGAGGAAGTGAAAATGTTTTTCAGGCAGAAGAAGAAAGTGTGGAGTCATATGTACATGAGAGTGTACCAAAATTTGGAGAGTCTTTGATGATGAAGAGAATAATGTTGAAACCACATAAATAGATTAAGGAACTTGCATAGAGGAAGACACTCTTCATAATTGTCTACAAAAGCAAAGGTAAATGTTGTAAATTCGTTATTGATAGTGGAAGTATTGATAATTTGGTATCTACAGAGATGGTTGAAAAGTTGACTTTGAAAAAGACAACACACCATGTTCCATATAAGGTTTCATGGATACAAAAGGGACATGAGCTGACAGTAAATGAGCAATGTGAAGTGGAGTTTTAGATTGGAAGTTATAAGGACAAGGTACTTTGTGATGTTATTCATATGGATGTGTGTCATATTTTGCTAGGTAGACCTTGGTAGTATGATAGGAAGGAAATACATGATGGAAGGAACAACACATACACTTTTGAAAAAGATGGAGAAAAACACACTCTCTTACCATTGAAGAATGAAGGAGCGACTAAATAAAACAACTCAAAGGTCTTGTTGCTCAGTGGAAAAGAATTTATGCAAGACATTAAAAAGGAAGATCTACATTTTTCCTTGATTGGTAAACCAAAGGTAATTCTCACTAGCACAAATTTAAATTATTTGCATGAAGAAGTTTAATATTTGTTAGATGAATTTGTTGATATCGTGGTTGATGATTTACCAAATGAATTGCCTCCATTGAGAAGTATCATTCATCATATAGATTTAATTCCAGGGGCTAACCTTTCAAATAAAGCAACATATAGAATGACCCCACAGGAAAATGAAGAGATAAGAAATCAAGTACAAGAGTTGTTGAATAAAGGTCTGGTCAGAGAAATTTTGAAACCATGTGCAGTTCCGACAGTGCTAATTCCAAAGAAAAATGGAGGATGGAGAATGTGTAAAAATTCTAGAGCTATAAAAAAAATCACAATCAGGTATAGATTTCCAATACCCCAAATTGATGATTTGATGGATTGTTTGAGTGGTGCTAAATATTTTTTAATTGGATTTGAAAAGTGGGTATCATCAGATCATGATTAGAGAAGGAGATGAATAGAAAATACCCCTAGTAATTTTATGAGATTGATGAATGAAGTACTTAAAGAATTCATTGGTAAGTTTTCCATAGTTTATCTTGATGATATTTTGATCTACAGTCGGTCTAGAGAAGAACAATTGAGACACCTCAAGTTGGTTTTAGATAAACTACAACAAGAAAATCTACTAATGAATTTGAAAAAGTGTAGTTTTGTGAAGATAGAGTTGGTTTATTTGGGCTTTGTGATATCTAGAGAAGGCTTGAAGATGGACCAGGAAAAGGTAAAGGCTATAATAAATTGGCCTACTCCAAAGAATGCTTATGAGGTAAGAAGTTTCCATGGCTTGGAGAGGTTCTATAGAAAATTCATCAGGAATTTTAGTGGGATGTGTGCCCCAATTATAGAAACCATTAAAGGAACCAAACAAACATTTAAATGGACAGAAGCGACTGATAAGAGTTTTAAATTATTAAAAAAGAAGATAACAGAAAAACCAACTTTAGCACTTCCATATTTTAATAAACTCTTTCAAGTTGAATGTGATGCAAGTGGGACTGCAATAGGAGTTGTTCTAAGTCGGGAAAAGAAATCAGTTTCTTATTTTAGTGAGAAATTAAATGAAGCAAAACATGAATATTCATCATATGACAAGGAGTTTTATGCAATTATTCAAGCACTAAAGAAATGGAGACATTACCTAATGCCTAAAGAATTTGTTATTTACATTGATAATCATGCCTTGCAGTTTGTTAGCAAGGCCCAAACAAAATTAAATCAGAGACATGTCAAATGGATTGAGTTCTTGCATAATTTCATTTTTGTAATTAAGCACACAAGTGGGCAATCAAATAAGGTAGTGTATGCATTGAGCAGAGTTAGTTTGATTTTACAAGAGTTTCAAATGAATGTTGTAGGATTTGATGAGTTGAAAGAGATGTATAAAGATGATGTAGATTTTGAAGATGTTTATGGAGCCTGTGAAAATCTAATAAGCAGAGACAGAACTCCATGGTCAGATTATATGACTCAAGAAGGTTTATTATTTAAAGGTAGAAAATTATGTATTCCAAGATGTTCTATGAGGTAAAACCTATTGAAGGAAAAGCATAGTGGTGGACTAACAGGACATTTTGAACAAGACAAAATATTTCCCCAGCTAAGTACATTTTATTTACGGTTCGGCATGCAGACTGATGTCAAGAAATTTGTTGAAAGATGCAAGATTTTTCAGTATGCAAAAGGAAGGAGACAAAATACTAGATTGTATCATCCATTACCAATCCCAAACCAACCATGGGACTTTGTAAATATGGACTTTGTGTTAGGATTGCCAAGAACTCAGCAAGGTAATGATTCAATTTATGCAGTTTTTGATAGATTCTAAAAAATGGCACACTTTGTAGCTTGTAAGAAGACAAATGATGCAACTCACATTGTGTATTAGTTCTTTAAAGAAGTTTTTAGGTTGCATGGATTGCCAAAAATTATTGTTTTTGATAGAGACACAAAATTTGTGGGTCATTTTTGGAGAACTTTATGGAAAAATTTAGGGACCAATCTCAACTTTAGTTCAACATACCACCCACAAACTGATGGGCAAACAGAGGTGGTAAATAGAAGCTTGGGAAATATTTTAAGATGTCTGGTAAGTGAGCCTCCCAAACAGTGGGATCAGGTACTTTCACAAGCAGAGTTTGCATATAATGATTCACCTTATAGAAGCACGGGATTAAGTCCATTTTAGATTTTGTATGGAATGCATCTTAGAGGAATTTATGAGTTAAGGAATCTAGGAAAACAATAAATTAGAAGTGCTAATGGAGAATATTTTGCAGTGAGCATGCAGGAATTGCAGGAAAGGGTCAAGCAACAGTTACAGGACAGCAACAACAAGTACAAACAGAGGGAAGATTTTAAGAGAAGACAATTGGATTTTGAATTTGGAGACTTGGTCATGGCACACCTCAGAAAAGAAAGGTTTCCTAGAGGGGAATATAACAAATTAAAACTTGAAAAAATTGGGCCATGTACAGTGTTGAGAATTTTTTTCTCAAATGCTTATGAAATAGAACTTTCGAGTAACCTCGAAATTTCTCCAATCTTTAATGTATCAAATTTGTATCCTTTCAAGGAACCAGCAGATAATTTCATAGATGCACCTGACAGTGACAAATTTTAGACCATTGACTAGGAGAAACAACTACCTATAGCACAACAGAAGCAGATTGAATCTATTTTGGACCAAAAAGTAGTAAAGAAGACAAGGGGTAAAGAGTATTTTCAATACTTGATCAAGTGGAAAGGACAACCACTTGAAGATGCAGGTGGATGAAAATAGAAGAAATATCTAAGTATGGTACAAGTATTGAAGAACTACACCAACTAGCCCAAGGACAGGTTCATTTTCTTCCCCGGGAGTCTGATGTAGGAGCATCTTCTACGACAATTTAGTAATTGACCTTCTAGAGGATCTTAGGAACTTTATGAGAAGAAGTCGGTTTCCTCATTGTAATTGTTTTTAATTTTTTTCCTAAGTTGTAATAATCTAGGGTGTTCGAGAAGAAGACATTTTTTCCATGAATGTAATAGGAGGTAGAAGAATTAGGAATTATGTTTGGATCTGATCCTATCTTTCAGGGTCATAATCGAGTTGTTTTAAGATCACTAGAGTCTTTGTGTAATTTTAGTCGGATTTGATCCTATCTTTATGGATTGGATCGATCTGGTCCCTATTGTATTAAAGGTTAGATAGAAAAGACCAGAGTGTGGTTGAGTGAGTGGAAAAAGGGAAGAGTGAGTGTGTGAATTGTACGAGAAGCCAGAAGTAATTGAGCTTCATGTTGTAACCTTATTTCCTTCGATCATTTGAATAAATGAAAGTTGTGAATCCATGCTCCTATATAGTTTGGATTGAGTTTATATGTGTTAAAGAAGCAACGACAAATTGTTTGGTGACTACATGCGAAAGGATCACGTGTAGAGGGGTTCCAAATATGAACCAAAATCCTGTCAAAATCCATGTGTGTTTATGTTTTCAGGTGTGGATAGCCAGTATTGAATCAGGAGGGTTAGATCATAGGTCCACAATATTTCTGCACATCGGCATTTTCTAGTTGCTTGGCTTTGGAATAGGCTTGAAATCATGAAGTCCCACGGTCTGATGGTCAATATATGTGGCATCCATTTACTCATCCACGTGGTTCCACACATAGTTTCGGCATGGCCCACACATTAAACTCTTTATAATAAACAGTCTACAGAGATTAAATCTTCAAATCCGAAGATCGATGACCCTCGTCGCAGCGGACCACGGCCATCGGAGGTTTTAAGGTGTTGAAGTACATAAAAAAATCCCGACGTCCCAACACCAAGATACGTCAGACTGACGTCAAGTTCCGTGGTGGCCCCACGATTTGTATTGAGTTTTGATTAAGGACAAATCAACGAACCAGATTAGATCCATGATCCATATCAACGATCATTATGTGAACCTTTGTAGTTTATCTCGTGGTTCTTAGCTTATAGTCATATGATAAATGAGCTTAGCGTCTGAATTTAAGCCTCGGTTCCAACATATGGTCACATAGCGAAAGGAAAAATCTTAGCACTTGCACGAGGTAATTTCGAATTTTTCTTTTAATTTGAATTCTTGTTCAATTAACGAACTCTACAGAACTATTGGAGGTCTAAGAGAGAGAACCAATCTGGATTGGTCGTCACTAAGTGTTGGCTAGACTACAAAAGGTAAATATTGCATCTTTGTATTTAGAAATTGATCAATTTGTCTAGTATCGATGGTTTTGTGATCGCAAAAAGAACTATATTGTCTCTTGGTCTATCTTTACTGAAGAAATAGTAGCACATTATGGAGACAGTGTGAGAAATAGCTTCTTAAGTCAATTTCCAAGGCTAAGGAAAAAAAAATCAATTATAAAGTTGATTCAACCATTTTAGAGGTTGAGTCTTAAAGTGAAGGATATTCCAAAGGATAAATTGGTGGATATATTTATGGGTTCATTAAAGGAGAACATTCAACATGAGGTACATCTTTTTAGCCTAAATCATTAGACAAGGTTTCCAGCATGCAAAATAGAGTTAAAGTTTAAAATATGGCTACTAAAAGAGTTGCCACTAACACCTGCAACTATCACACTACTCTCTCTCCTAATCTCACTCAACCTACAAGGTTAACATCTCAACAAATGGATGAAATCAGAGCAACGGGTCTATGTTTCAATTGTGATAGTAAGTACAGTGAGGGGCATAAGTGTGGCAAGAAAAAATATTTTACATAGATTTCAAAGAAGAACAAGAACAAGAGCTAGAACATTCTCAAGATCTAGAAACAATGGAGACTATTCCCACCATATCTTGTCATGCTTTAGCGGGCATTAGCACTGACTACAAACTTTCAAGCTAGAGAACTATATCAAGAAACAAAAGGTCACAATATTGATTCATTGTGGATGTACACACAATTTCATTAACCACAAATTAGTGAAAAAATTCAATTGCTTTATATATCTAGTACCATAATTTCAAGTAATGATTGCATATGGAGGCACTATAAACTATGCAAAGAAGTGCCATAGTATTAAGCTTACTATGGGGAATTATTTCTTGGACACCCCAATAATTGTAATCCCAATGGATGGTGTTGATGTGGTCTCAAGGATCCAATGGTTAAAACCATTGGGAACAATGCTATGAATTTTCAAGAGCTTTTCATAAGATTTCTCTCAAAAGGAAAGGAAATTGAATTAATAGGTATGCAAGGGAGACCATCTAAAGTGATAAGCTCCAACAACATGTCAAAATTGGTTAAAAAGATACATTCAATAGTAATTGCACAATTGTTTTCACTAGATTTTTAATTCTCTAAGCCCTCTCTGCCCTTGGATCTCCAAAGAGTTATTGACAATCATTCCAAGGTATTTGTCGATAATTAAAAATGTCTTCCACCTATTCGAGAGCATGATCATGTTATTCATCTCATTCTAGGGAGATTTCCTTCTAACATTTGACCTTACAAATATCCTTATGCTCGGAAGATTGAGATTGAACACATGGTATGAGATATGTTAGAAGTTGGGAACATTAAACCAAGTCAATAGGGAACATCATATTTGACATGTGCAAGATGTTGATCAATGAATAGGATGTGAACATCATTTTTGTTTGAAATTAATAGCCAATCAAAATTTGGATATTGTGTGTATAATATAATCTTCTTCTATAGCCCCGAGGGTTAGCTCAAGTTATCATGAGCCAAACATAAGATATCTCCCTTGAATTCGAGGAGGTCACAGGTTCAACTCTCTTGATCTCCTAGGGGATAGGCTCCATAATCAAGGCGAGCAATTTACCTTGTTTACCATCCATGTATCATGGGGAAGTACTCGAAGGGTTTTCCACAAGGTTTTCCCAGAGAAAAAATATATATACAAATTTCTTCTAGCAAAATTTTATTGGATATCAATAATTCATGAATTATAAGAAATATGATATCTTACTTAAATCTATCCTTTGTGATGTAGTTCATAATCATCTAGAGAGAAGACTTAAGCCTAATATTGTCTAATAACTTCAACCGCCATTTCTTTTGTTAGTTTTACATGGATCTTTTGACCAATACAAAATGCAACATAGCTAGAGGGATAAGGGGTATTTATCACAATAAAATTCCATCTCTTCCTATATAAATCTTGATGTGGGATTTGTTACCCTCCCCCCCAATGCCTAGGGGTAACTAAAGAGATGATGTCTTGAAGCTCGCAGGTAGCAGACATGGAGTGTCAAGAGTGACATTGACCAGCAGATCCCATATTAAGCAAATAGATCCCCTCCTTTTCAAATTAAACAACACCACTCATCGTCGACAGCAAAGCAGTGTCCACTACACCGGTTTGTCCCCAGAAGACAACAAGTCTTGTTTCATGAGGTAACAATTGTAGTCTCATGGTAAGTGTCACTTTAACATTTGAGGCATTTGAGCATGTTGCAAAGAGGCATTTCTTGATTATGGAATGTTTGCTTGAAAGTTATATCTTTTGCCTAATTTCATATTGGTGGTTGTCATGGTATCCTAGTAATTTGGTCACCCTCGGGAAAAGGGTTTCTACTGGGGGTTTTCCTTGAAGGGTCATCGTACCATTCCCACTCATAGTTATGACTCTCCACACTTCTTTCCCTCTATTTCTTCATCTTTTGGGTTTTTGGGTTCATTGACCCCAAGAGGGGTTTGTACCTCATTTCATGAGAATAAGGGGTTAAAGTCTTAGAGGTGTTGTAGTTGAAATCACACATAAATTATTTCCCTAAAGTCCTAAGAGTCTTGAAACGCCTCTCTAAAAAAATTAAGGAATTTTAAGTGAAAATAAATAAATAAATGTCTCGCTTGAAGGGGGAGTGCATTGTAAGGTTCTTTTATTTCCACTGCATATAGCACCCAATGTGTTCTAACTTCAAGTGGCATTGTGGTGCTATTTTATATTCATTGCACATAACACTTAATGTTCGGACTTAATAAAGAATTTTTTCCAAGGTAGAGCATGTGGTGCATTTTATTTCTTGTTCGCACCATATTCACTTGAACTTGGAATTGCATGGAAAAGGGAAAATAAAGGACTTGAAAAAAGGTTCCATTGCAAACAAAGAGTAAATCAAGAATGCAGCTCACCCTCCACAAAGGCACCCATAAAAGAGATAATACGAACCCTTGATATGTCAAAAACCCCATGCCCAAGAGTCTTTCCCCAATCCACCCCATACACATTACATGATCTAGGGAGGGTCTTCTTGGGAAACATTCCTTGACTTGAGGATTTTCCTACCCAATAGGGCACCATGACACCCCTCCCATACCTAAATTTGGCAAATTTTATAAGGTCTTTGAGCATTTGTTTAATTTGAAAAAGGGGGATCTAATGCACTTGTTTGGGTAGTTCTTTTATTAAATGTGGCTTACTTGGCATGATTCATATGACTTGTGGACCCTTGGAGGGCGTACTTGTTTGTCTTTGCAGTACTTTGCCCAGTGAAATCTATTCATGAAGAAACTATGCCACTTGGACCTTCATAGGGGCTTGAAATCTCATAGGATGGATCTCATACCCCACATGTGGGAGACCGTTGATGATGAGCGTTGCACCTTTTGAGGACGTCTAGCCTCATGAGGAAGGCTTAGGATGATGAAATTCACATGACGTCACCTTGGAGGCTAAGGTTTGATAGATGGTATGGTTCTAGAGGTGGTTTGATATGAGGAGACACATGGCATGGCACTTTTGCACATGAGAGCATGACACATGGCCTTTAGAGGCCCAACAATCTCTTCTTTGAGGCTTGACGTTTCACTTTTTAGCCCCATGTCACCCTTCTAGGGCATGAAATCACCCTTTTATGGTTTTTATTTATATATATTTCATTTTGGAATATTGTAGAGGAAAATGAAGGGGTTTCCCCTCTTCTAATTTGTTGTTGACAATTTTATGTGGACAAATTGGTTAAGATGGCCTCATATAAATAGAGGACCATCTCATTTTATTTTATCATCATCATTACATCTCACCATTTCTGAGAGACAAATTTTCTCCCTCTCTTGGGCTATCTAGTTCTTCAACTCATGTGACTTGCTTGGAGGGTCAAATCGTGGATGTTTTTGCTGATTTTTGGATGAAATTTATGCAATTAGGGTTCTATCTTATGCTTTCTTGGTGAGGTAAGTAAAATTTATTCAATTTTATCTTTATGCTATCAATGTTTCATGGTAATTTTACTTTTGCATGCTAGACGTTTTGCTTGGTGAAACCCTAAGAGAGGAGCATAAGTGCTTCCTCCTCTCACAAGGTTAATTTTGTCGAAACATTTTGAAGGAATCCTTGCTAGGGTTAGACTCCTAAATCTCTAAAGTGCTAGCACTTTAGGATTTTATCCCTAGACATTTGGTTTTTTCCTAGTTGATGTATTAAGAAGGGAGAAAAGGTTGTTAGAGACCAAAAGTGCTTGCACTCTAGAAATCATTCTCTTCAAGGTTTAAACCCTAAGGCCCTAATGTGTTAGAACCTTAGAGTTTAAGCCCCACCTCTCAATCTCTACTAGTTCAATCTTCAAGTATTATTGTATTTGTTGTTGTAAAGACTCCATAGCCCTCAAAGGCACTAATTTTACAACTCTCTTGTGGTGAAATTGATCAACAAACACTCTCTTTCAATTCTCTCCAGCTCTCTACTAACTTTGCTAACACTAACACTCACTAACTTGCTAGAAAACTTCTTGTTGTTGCAAAAGTTTGCTACAACCACCTAAATACACTCTCATTTGTTGCATACACTCTTGAAAAGGTTGCCTCAAATGTTCAAAAATTGCATATAACAATTGGATATTACTCTAGTGGATGTGTGTTAAGTTTACATTGTCAATTGTTTCATTTATAATTCATCATTATTGTTGTTGTTATAATTTACTTATTGTTGTCATATCATTGTTCATTGTTGCAAATTCATAACCGCCATAGCAATTTCATTGTCTAGTGTCTTCAAGGAGTATTTATTGCATGTTTGGACTTCGAAATAATCATATATTTTCTATAAAGTGTTATTGTTCCGAGACGGTACTCAAATAGCTTCATACTCCTTCTATTTCCTTGACCTAAACTTTTATTTAGGTTATCAAGAGAGGGGGCGGTAGGCTTGGCTACAATACTTGCTACGTTGATCCCTTGAGGTCACCAATGAAGCCGCCCCTGTGGTGGACCTCTTCCATCACTAAAATGATGAAATTTGTTACTAAAGTGACAGTGGTAGGACTTTCCATAGTTATGCAAGTTTTAGGTCATGTGTGGTGGGCTTTGCACAAGTTCAAATCCTACGATAACATTTTGGCGCTATTTCTGGGGAGGATTGATCCATTCTCCTCAACGACATTATCTTTGGTAAACTTTTCTCGAATCCATTATCTCTCAAGTTTACCAGGTCACTCCACTAAGGGAAGTTTCCTTGCCTTCCTTTGATGATCCTAGAAAGATCATCTTGTGACTCCATTAACACCTTTTGAGTTGTTTGTTTCCCAAGTAATGGTATTATGGCTTTCCAATAATGGTTTCCTTGTATAGATTTTGAAAGGATCCCTAGATAGCCAAACAAGTATAAGGACGGATGGTCAGAGAAATTTCCAAAATTCGAAGGATTGGTTGTTAATCATGTTGTAAATTTCTTGAAATACATACAGGGTACGGGGGAACATGAATATGTACAAATACAACGGTTTGTAGTCTCCCTATCATTTGATGTCCAATATTAGATCAAAGACAATTGCAAACCAGAAACCATATCTTCCCTCGTAGATCTCATTAGAAAATTTCTTGAGTACGGGGACTCACAATCTCATACCTATGAGGACACTCTTCAAGAACTCACAGTAGCCCTTAAAAGGGAGAATTTCTTACCAGATGTTTTTATAAGAAACACTAGGGAATCACACCATGCCCAAGAAGAGAATTCCATTGGGGGTATTCATCCTCATAAAGACGATACATTGATGATTTATCCACTTGTTGAGGATGAAGAACCAGAACAATGTGAGGAATTCTCCCAAAGATTGAAGGAAAGTGTCAGAGAAGATAAGAAGTTTTGCAAGGAACTAGTTGATCAATGCCAAGATGTACATTTGTTGATTGACCTTTATACACAAAAACGAGAAGAGAATGACCTTGCAATTAACCAATATGTGAAATGTTTCGATGTTTTAGCATAGAAAGAGCTTGCTAAGGCATACTTCCGAGTAAAAACACAGTGTGCTAGCATACGAGAGAAGTATGGCCAACCTTAAGTTTTATCCAAGATATTGGAGTTAAAAGTGGAGGGAGAAGAATGGGATGATTCAGAAGATGCAGACCTTGATGAATTTCCCCTTCCAAACAAACAAGCAAGTGATGAATAATTTATTAGCAAAGAGCCTCCATATCTTGAGCATGCCTTGGATGAAAGCCTTGAATATCATGCATCTCCAAGGAAAGAGCCTGAGGAAGAAGCTTGTGAAGAGAGTTGCCAAGCCCTTGAAGAGGAGCAAGAATTACCTTATGATTTTGTTGAATACAACAAAGACTTGATTGAAGAACGAGAGTCTGAAGAGGTGAATCATGAGGAAGATTATTGAGAAGAACATGAGTTGCCTTGTGAACATGCCAAAGAAAAACACTTTGATGAAATACACCATGTTGAAGACCTGATCCACGAAGAGGCTCCTCATGAAGACAAAGCCTCGGTATTTTCTCCTCCATTTGATAAAGACATCCAAGCCTCCATTTCTCTTGCACCAGAAGAAAAGAGTGTGGTAAGTTATACTCATTTCCAAGACTTCGATGATGCTTTATTCTATGATTTGGAAAGTGAAGAAGTCTTAGAGGAACCATTGGATGAGTTGGAGCCTTCATGTTATGATAAAGGTTATGATGTGATTGAGAATATTGATGAGTTTATACATGTTGGAAGACATAAATGGGATGTGATTTGTCCTGGTGAAGATCTCATTTATGACATCGAAGGTCAGTTTCAATTGTAGCATTTACAACAACCATATGTGATTTCTACTGATTCAAATGTTTGACAATAAGAAGATAACACGATTACAAATTTGTTCCAACCACCCAGGGATGACCTGTTGCAGCATTCTCACAATGATTTTTGGTCATACCCTAGGGGGTTTGATACATATTCTTTTGAGCACTTGATTTACTCTATGAAGAAAATTTTCCACCACCGTTGTACTCTGATTTTGATAAGGGTAAGGACATGATTTTCCCTAAGCAGGATTTTTGTGACAAGACTTTCCAGCCTTATCCCTTTTCACCTTGCTTTTGTGCTATAGATATGGTTGGTAGTTCTCCTCATGATAGTCACTTGCATCTAGGACAGAGTTGTTTTCAACCTATGTTTTGTTGTGGTGGTTTTTCAGTTTCACATATGAGACCAACAAACTTTGGGGTGGAAGAAAAAAAAAATCTCGAGCCCTGGTTTTACCTCTTACCTTGTGCCCTCTTCTTCCATGGGCAACCTTAGAGTTTTCCTTAGGTTCCTTCTCATCCCTTCTCGATCTACAAGTGTTGGCTTGATAACTGAGGATGAGGATATTCCTTCGTCTGATTCTTTTGGCCTTGTCCTGGGATGGATAGGGAAAGGTTGTGGTGATACTCCCTTGCATGACTTTATCCCTCCCTCCCACCTCCATGAGTTAGATTTTATGATTGGATATGATATAATGGTTGTTGATATTATGGTAGTTGCGGGAGGTATTAACCTCCACGTGTATCCTTTGACAAGACTAGAATATTCTCGGAAGCAAGAGAAACCCTAAAACGTTGGATAATAACCCTAGGAGACAAGTCGGCTCAAGAGAATATTTAATATTGAGTTATTAGTGTCCAAAAAGAGAAGTCGGCCCAATCAAGTGAGATAAAGCAGTATAAATAGAGGGCGTTAGAGCTCATTTGTCGCCCTCACTCTCACAACTACATAAGGACTAGTGGTGCGCAAGTTTGGAGAGGGAGTGCAGTTGTAGTTGCTGCAACTGGGATTTTGGTTTTGGTTGGACTTTCTCTTGGTTATGGTTTGGACTTTATGCTTGGTTTTTTGTTATTTTTTCTTGGTGCGCTAACCTTGGAGAAAGGTGCACTAGCCTTGGTTGGCTATTGGTATGCTACTGGAATTATTCTTTCTGTCAAGGTTAAGGTGCTTAGGGGTGGCCTTTGTGCCTATGGTTGGGTGGCAATATTGCTATATTGTCTATGGAAAAATGAGCACATCCCTTTATTTCTAATAGGTTGTGGGCCCACGCTATCTTCAGATAGTCTAACCATTGGAAGATAGATTGGGAAGTTATTTGTTAAGCTCGTTATGGCACCAATTACAGTTGCAACTAAGTTTTCTGATTATGCAGCTGCAACAAACCCTAACCCTTGTGTTCGGACACTTATGATGAAGCATTTGACCTAATTCCTTGACATCCTAGTGCGCCCTAGCCTAGCGCACCTCTTAGTACTCTCAGCCATCAAAAATGTCAAGTTTGAATCTTTGGTCAAAGTCAAAGTGAAAGGTTGACTTCTGGTCAAATTGATTTTGTGGTCAAAGTTGAAATTTTAGAGTTTCAAGCTTGTTCTAATCATTGAATCTTTTGATTGAGTTTCTAATCTCTTCTCAAGATGGTATCTAGTTTCAGATTGGAAGACAAGTTGGACGATGCTACAAGGTTTCAAAGGTATGCACTTGTGTATGTTGTCTAAGTTATATCATCTAGCAAAACATGAGTGTGTTTGTAGGGAAAGTACTAGAGATCTTGTCCAACACTGTAATCTTGGATTCAGTGCATTTAGAAGAACAAGTGCACCCTCCATAGCATTTAAGGCTTCGGGTTCTAGGTTTGATTAAATTGTTAAGATTCAAATTTGTGTATATCAAAGGTGATAGTTACTACATTACAAATTGTGAAAGAAGTCTTTGAAAGATTATATTATTTCTATGTCCAATGAATATTGGACTGCATATGAATACAACTGATATAAATGCTTATTGTAATTGTTCGCAAGTTGAACTAACATCTCCTCTAGATAAATATTCATGTTTGTTCTTGTTGTTCTTGTTCCGGGGAGGTAACCTTGTGAAATATGTTTGATGAACAATCCTTGCGGAAGTTGTTATAGAAGAAGTTTATAAGTATGACACAACAACCAGATGGGCAGCGATCAGAACATATAAAAACAAACTTAAAGAGACTCAGAGGAGTCAGACTCGAAGGAAGTCATAAATCAAAAGAAAACCAGAACATGCTTGTGACACTTTGTAGAAAGCAAAGAGAGATACAACAGACAGAAGCATGGATTCTCTCAGATGGAGGGAGTTGATCAAAGAATTCCAAAAGAAGAGAATGCATATTTCTCATCTGGGCATGAAGTCGGGATTAGGAGGGAGCTAATCCCCAATGATATGATCCATTAAAAAATATGTGAATACCATGAAGTATATGTCCATGTTCTTCATTGGAAGTAGCAGCCATGATAAGCAGCACTCAGTTTGAATCTAGAAGAAGTCCTCTTCGAAAAGAATCCTTGAATATCCTTAGTTGTCCATCTACATTTATGTTCCTATGGCGGAAGGTTGGAACCTTTAGGAAAGAAGGGCATGTAATCTATATAAGATTCCATGGAATCCAACATTGAAGATAAACATGAGGAAGAACATGAAGATTCCAAGAAAGAAAGAAAATTCAGAACAACCAATTGAACCAGTTTGAACCCACTAGAAGCAGTCAAGCAGAATGAATGGATGGAAGTTGTGATGAAGAACAATGTATGTGAGAAATTGTGAAAAATACTTAAGCATTGATAGATACAAGGCAAGACTCGGGACTAGAGGGTTCTCCCAGTAGGAGGGAGAAGACTATGATGACAGTTTGTTCTAATAACCAGATATACCTCTACCTGAGCCATTATATCTCCTGCAGTATCCATGGGTTGGAGTTTACATCAGATGAATGTAAAGATTGTTCTTCTCAACAGATTAATTGAAGAAGAAGTTTATGTAGAGCAACCTCAAGGTCTTGAGGTATACCAGAAAGAGACCCTTGTATGCAGATGGGAGAAGACCTTGTATGGATTCAATCAAACTTGGTGCAGAGCCTCTCATGTACAGCAAAAGCGTGGTGAAAAATTCCTATGACAGAGGAAGTATATTGAAATGGTTCTTCAAAAGAACAAGATGATAGATTGCAAATCCATGGAAAACTCCCATGATGACAGATCTGAAGAAGTTGAGAGACTTTGATCCAGTAGACACGTCTCTGTATCGACAATTGATTGGCTTGTTAATGTATTGGAGATTACTCAGTCGGATATTTTCCTTGTGGGATGTTTGAGTTATGATATACATCTGCATGTATTTATCGATTCATATTGGGTAGGGAGTGTAGATGACAGAAGAAGTGCTACTTGGATATGTTTCAGTTTGAGATTTTCCATGATGTTATGGGCTAGTAGGAAACATAAGTCTGTTGCACTCAGCACTGCAAAAGCAAAGTATATTACAGTTTGTGATGCTTGTACAGAAGCAGTGTGGCTCCATAAGCTGGTTTCTGGATTATCTGACCAGGGGTTGAATTCGACAGTGATATATATTGTGATGATCAGAGCTATGTGAACCTTTCAGAGAACACGTTGTTCCATGACAAGTCGAAGCACATTGAGATCAAGCATTATATTCTCTGTGATAAATTCTTGGTTCTCCAGTTTCCACAGATGAGAAGATAGAAGATATTTTGGTAAAGCCTCTGTCCAAGATAATAAAAAAAAAAGAGTGTGTACTTAAGGTACAAGTTGGGGCTCCTGGAGACGACTTTCTTATTGAAAAAGGAAGATATTACTCCCAAGTTGGGAGGGAGCACTGACATGTTATTTATTTATGGGTCGTGATTTTCCAGTTTGGAAAATGGTCCAGGTTGGGCAGTCACCTTCCAGTTCAGAAAGTGGTCCAATATTTCTAACAGACAAGCATTTTCCAGTTCGGAAAATGGTCCAGATCGAACAGTGATTTTTGTAATAAAAATGGTCTGATAGATTGTTGATGTACCATAGACAGTGATTCCCCTTGTGGCCAATGTGGGGGAATGGTCTAGGACAGTCATTCTTCTTGGCAGTCACTCTGAGTAGTGGTCAAGTAGAATGGTCTGCCTCGTCGAGCAGTGATTCTTTCGAAGTTCACAATTGTGAGAAGTTCCGAAGAATTGTTTGTTTTGGAGGTTGGTGAAGGATAGTCATTTCCATAGGAAATGGTCCAAACAGTCATTCCCTAGGACAGACTCATTCTCTCCAGGTTGCACTATGATTAGTGTCGGAGGAATGGCCCAGTTAGGTGAATGGTCCAGTCTCATAAATCAGGGACAATTATTCTTTTATGCTTGGGAAGAATAGTCCAAATAGCCCATGGTTGATGTTTTACTTTCTGAGGGAAAATGCTCTTCCAGATCTCAGAGATGTGAGTGGAAGAATGGCCCAGATGACTCAATTTGTATCATGATATTGTTATACATGTTGATATCAAATGATATGATTGTTGTGGAGACTGTATGTCTCTGGACAGTAGTTGTATGCTAATGTGGTGGATGTGTTCCACTAGTTGTGACTATGTGTCACTAGTTAGTAGTTGTGTGCTACTAGGTGTGGTTATGTACCACTGGATAGTAATTGTGTACTACTATGGATAGAAACATTTGTGTTCTATTGAATGGCATTGTTCTGATTTCCATGGAGACTACCACTAGTGTTGGAGATGATTTCCAACTAGATGGATAGTCAGTGTGTTGATGGACAAACATTCTCCAGGAGGAGAATGGTCCGAGAAGGAAATATTACTGGTGGACACAAATTCTCCCTGTGGAGAATGGTCCAGGTTGACAAATTGTTGATATACCATGGACAGTTATTCTTCTAGGACATATGTCTGGATTAGAAGAATGGTTTGTCTCCCTAAGTTCACAGTAGTGACCAAAGTGGAGAGATTGGTACATGGTAGACTTTTTCCTTGAGTTCACAGTAGTGGTCGGAGGGAAAATGGTCCACGACAGTCATTCTTCTAGGACATATGTCCGGATTAGAAGAATAGTCCTTGTATCCCATTGTGTGGCTTCCAGCATCTTTTGGAACAGTTATTCTTCTAGGACATATGTTCGAATTAGAAGAATAGTTCTTGTATCACTCTATGGATTGAGTGACTTATTCAACATCATGCTTGATTACTCAGATGGAGTATGGCTTCGATAGATGATGCAGTTGATGTTATCAGAGGATACCGATAGTGATGATCTTTCTCGTGAGTTGATCTCATGAGATAGCCTATGTGGCTATGATGATGCTACCTGTTGAATGGTTTGTTTTTGCTCAAGACAATTACCTTTAATACCTCCCTGGCTAGGAGGGAGTGTTGATATTATGGTAGTTGTGGGAGGTATTAACCTCCACATGTAACCTTTGACAAGACTAGAATATTTCAGGAAGTAAGAGAAACCCTAAAACGTTGGATAATAACCCTAGGAGACAAGTCGACTCAAGAGAATATTTAATATTCAGCTATTAGCCTCCAGAAAGAGAAGTCGGCACAATCAAGTGAGGTAGATCAGTATAAATAGAGGGTGTTAGAGCTCATTTGTCACTGTCACTCCCACAAGTGCATATGGACTAGTGGTGTGCAAGTTTGGAGAGGGAGTGCAGTTGCAGCTGCTGCAACTAACATTTTGGTTTTGGTTGGACTTTCTCTTGGTTATGGTTTGGACTTTCTGCTTGATTTTTGGTTATTCTTCCTTGGTGTGCTAACCTTAGAGAAAGGTGCGCTAGCCTTGGTTGGCTATTGGTCTGCTACCAGAATTACTCTGTCTATCAAGGTTAAGGTGCTTGGGGGTGGCCTTTGTGCCTATGGTTGGGTAACAATATTGTTATATTGTCTATGGAAAAACAAGCACATCTCTTTATTTCTAACAATGACTACTCTAACTCATTATCTTTTTGTGCTTGACTTATCCTTATGTTGGTTTGTGATGAAGCACAGGGGTAGATATTCTAATACAATGCTAGGATGGTTGTATTGGTTATATGATTATACTTAGCATTCCACTTAACATAGGTTAGAGTAGGTAGGGTAGGCATTTGCATCTTGTGTTGCATATATATGTTGCATCTTGCATATCATGCTAGTGTAGTTGCAACTTCTTGTATATACATGATGATTTATCATTTGCATGTAATAAATACATGTTAGGAAATTGCATTTTGCATGAAAATTTTGCTTTGTCATGTCATAGTTAAGGATTTTTTTCTTTTCAGTGTGGTTTTAGATTATCACTGACAGTTGGTGGATAATATCTACCAACAGATACTTCTAAAGTGTTTTGTTGGTTGAAGTAGGTGTAGGATTGCAAGTCTTAGACAACCAGAGATGTTGAGGTTCTCATGCGCTCTATGGTGAGCACATGTCCCCATGTTGGAGCCAAATGTTAACCCCACATGCCTAGGGGTAACTAAGGATATGATGTCTTGAGGCCTACAGGTAGTAGACATGGAGTGTCGAGAATCAAATTGACCAGCAAATCCCACATTAAGCAGATAGAACCCCTCCTTTTCAAATTAAACAAGACCACTCATCGTCAACAGAAAAGCAGTGTCCACTACATCGGTTTATCCCCAGAAGACAGCATGTCTTGCTTCATGAGGTAACAAGTTCAGTCTCATTGTAAGTGCCACTTTAACATTTGAGGCATTTGAGCATGTTGCAAAGAGTCATTTCTTGATTATGGAATGTTTGCTTGGAAGTTATATATTTTGCCTAATTTCACCTTGGTGGTTGTCATGGTATCCTAGTAAGTGGTCACCCTCGGGAAAAGGATTGCTACTCGAGGGTTTCCTTCAAGGGTCATTGTACCATTCCCACTCATACTTACCAATCTCCACACTATTTTCCCTCTGTTTCCTCATCTTTTGGGTTTTTGGGTTCATTGACCCCAAGAGGGGTTTGTACCTCATTTCATGGGAAGAAGGGGCTAAAGGCCCAGAGGTGTTGTAGTTGACATCACACATAAATGCTCGCCCTAAAGTCCTGAGAGTCATGAAACATCTCTCTAAAAAAATAAAGGACTTTTAAGTGAAAATAAATAAATAAATGTCTCGCTCGAAGGGGGACTACATTGCAATGTTCTTTTATTTCCACTGCATATAGCACCCAATGTGTTATAACTTCAAGTGGGATTGTGGTGCTCTTTTATTTTCATTGCACATAACACTCAATGTTCGGACTTAATAAAGAATGTTTTCCAAGGTAGAGTGTGTGGTGTATTTTATTTCTTCTTCGCACCATATTGACTTGAACTTAGAATTGCATGGAAAAGGGAAAATAAAGGGCTTGTGAAAAGGTTGTGTTGACCACCTATTTCAACTAGGGGCTCAAATCCATGTGCCACGAAGCTATGTACCTTATGGTGCAACAAAGTTGAAGACTTTACGGTTCTACAAGGAAAATTTTGCCCCCAGCACTTCTTTTTGTAATTGGAATTTTCGCTCCCCTGCGTGGGATAATAATATAATGGGTCTGCATGGATCATATTTTAGGTTAGTTGCCTAGGAATTTATCATTAGGGAAGTCCTTTCATCAAGTGTTTTTTTTTTTCTCGGGTACTTGATCTGGTCTAACCAACCATTTTAATTACCCTTGAGTTTTTCACTCACAATAATCCTCCAAAGTGGTGAAAGGTGTTCTAATGATCGAGCCCAATGGGTGACTAGGGTCTAGGAATATTGTAAATGACCATGCTAGACATATTCCAAAGTCTTGTGGAATTTCATTCAATTAGACAAGTTTTGCTAGGTCATTGTCCATGAGGAGTCTTATCAGTCTTGAGTCAGCAATTTAATTGTTTAATTTGGCTAAGTCAAAAATGTCAAAAATTGTAATATTAGCAAAAAGGTTGGAGAAAGAGTGGGAGATGATGCCTAACCATTTTCCTAAGTTAGAGAAACATTTTTTTTAACTTAAACCTGTTAGTTTTTTAGTTCGGAAGGTACTCTGCATGTTTTTTCTTGTATGCAGATGTTACCTTATGTTGACACTACTAGGCACTTAACTGTGTAATGGGTTTTTATAAAGTTGTAAAGTGGTTATTTTATTAAAATGACTTTTTAATAAAGTGTGCCTTCTAATTTTAAAGTGACTTTATTTCATAAAGTGCACTTATTTAGTAAAGTGAAATGTATTTTAATATTTTAAGTGATTCATTTTGGAGGGAATGAATCATGACCCTTGATCTTCCAAAAGCAAGATTAGATCTTGGCCTTTGGATTTAAGATTGAGGAAGGTGAAAAGACACTTTGGAGGCAAAATGTTATTTTCATATTTATAAAAGAATGCATTGGGTAGTGTGCAAGACACATTTGAGAGAAAGAGCTTGAGAGATTTTTGAGTAGGCTTGAGAGAGGAAAGAGGGAAGCAAGGAGGGCATGTTTCCCAAGAGAGCTAGGGTGAAAATCCCAAGGAGAGATTTATGTTTTGGTGTGTTGCTGATTTATTTGTTGGTACATGTCTTACTGTACGGATCCGTACATGTCGTACATTAGCAAACTTGGGCACGAAAATCGAGGCAGCTTGTTGCACATTTTTCGAGGCAGTTTTTCTGAGTTTTCTGAAGGAGGTCGGTCGTATAGAAAGAGGGTACAGCAGCTTGTTCAAGGAACATTTTTTGAAGTGTTGTTTTCATCAAATCCGTACAGCTATACGGACTATGGCACGAAAATCGAGGCAGATTTTGGTGGAACAAATTTGTGTTGTAAGTGTTTTTTCCCTTGGCTGGAAAAGTGTTATTGTTGTTGTTATGTACTTTCTTGAAGCTGAATAATAGAATCTCTCTCTCTCTTTGGGTTTCCCCACATTGGGGGTTTCCCTGGCATTTGCCTAAATTTATGAGTTATTCATGGGTGATTGAATGTTGTTCATTGTGTGTATTTTTGTTGCGTAATTACTTGGCAATGTGTATTTCTACTTATGGAAATTTCTGAATGTGGATTTTAGACATTTCAGAGTTCATGCAAGACAATTATCTCTAGGTTGTTAAGTGTATGACAGAATATTAGCTTGTTGATTTTTGTCATTAAAATTTTCATGGTATCAGAGCCTGGGCTCTGAGTGGCAGTGAACAGTGAGATTTTTGGGCAAGGGTTGAAAAAAAAAATTGTGATTGTTTTCCTTGAGCTGTGACAGGGAATATGGCTGCATGCATTAGATTTGAGGATCGGTTGGATGGCATTTCCAACTATTTGCAATGGAAGGTTCGGATGTCAGTTGTTCTCAAGGAGACCAAAATTTAGAACTATGTCAGTTATGTTGTTGTGGTTCCCGCAGCAGATCATGTTTATTTGGATTTGCATGAGGTCAAGGAGGCCAAAGCTCGGAGGATTATTCTGGATGGGGTGAAGGATCACCTTATCCCACACTTGGGTGATAAGAAGATAGCCAAAGGGATGTGGGATGCACTTAAGAACTTATTTGAGGCGAAGAATGAAAACCGGAAGATGGCCTTGAAGGCTAAGCTGCATGATACCAAGATGGTTAAGGAGGAGAGTGTTTCTTCTTATCTTACCCGGGTAGCTCAAGTGAAAGATGAGTTGGTTGTTGTTGGAGAGGTCATATCGGATTTAGAGTTGGTGAGGATAACCTTGAAAGGCTTCACCAAAGAATGGGAAGTCTTCGTGAAGTGTGTGGTGGGTCGTGAGCATCTTCCATATTGGAGCACACTGTAGGATGATTTCACTTAGGAGGAGATCCGGGAAGGATCTCAGAGCAGTGGATTGAAGACAGATGGAGTTGATGAGAATGTTTCTCTTACTACAAAGAGAAAGAAGAAAGGAAGTTTCGAGAGGGACTTGAGTAAAGTCAGACGTTATTGTTGTAACCAGTTGGGGCACCTTGTTTCTCATTGTCCTGAGAGGAAAAAGAAGAAGAAGGAACTGGAGGGGCCTGAGACAGTTGCTACAACAGCCATGGAGGACTTTGCTTCCAAGTATGACAGAGAATTTTCTTTGGTTACCCTAGTTTCCAGTGTCGGTAGTGGAGGATCTGGAGGTGATATCAGATGGATTGTGGATAGTGAAGCCTCTTGCCACATGATGGGAATTTGGTGAGTATTCATTAATATCACAGAGACAGGTCATGACCAACAGGTGGTAAAGGAAGGTGGTATGGTGCGAGTTGTACGTGGAGTTGGAAGGGTTAGATTCCAACTCGAGCATGGAGGATTCTTGGAGCTTGATGGAGTTCTCTTTGTTCCAGGTTTGAGGGTTAAATTGCTCTCAGCCTCAGCCTTGGAGGATGTAGGATATTGTACATTGTTCAAGAAAGAACATGTCTTTATCTACAGGGAGGGAGTGGACCCGATAGAACTGCAATTGATCGATGATCGGATGGACGGGTTGTATATGTTGCAAGGACAACCTTCAGTGTATGATTCAGCGTTGGATGAGGAGCATGAGGAGGCTCCTGAGACTGCGGTGGACCCAAGGATTCAGTCTTGCATTCCGAGAGAAGAGAGCGAGTCTCTTCTGAGCACCGACAGAAGGTTCAACTGGTTCGGTCGAACCAATGCTCAGGGTGGAGTGGATTCTCCAATGAGCTCAGGGTTTCGGGTAGCTGTCGGGAGAAGATCTTCTAGTTTGAGTTATGTGCGGGTGTTGAGGATGGCTCCAGATTCAGAAGGAGCTCCTACTGAGCACAATGTGATGGGACCAAATAATGGAGATGGCAGCGATTACATCCCTCGCTAAGAGGGAGTGTTAGCTTTTTAGCTCGAGAGGTACTCTGCATGTTTTGTCTTGTATACGGATGTCACCTTATGTTGACACTACTAGGAACTTAACTTTGTAATGGGTTTTTATAAATTTGTAAAGTGGTTTTTTTATTAAAATGACTTTTTAATAAAATGTACCTTCTAATTTTAAAGTGACTTTATTTCATAAAGTGCACTTATGTAATAAAGTGAAATGTACTTTATTATTTTAAGTGATTCATTTTGGAAGGAATGAATCATGACCCTTGATCTTCCAAAGGCAAGATTAGATCTTGGCCTTTGGATTTAAGGTTGGGTAAGGTGAAAAGACACTTTGGAGGGAAAATGTCATTTTCAGATTTATAAAAAAATGCATTGGGTAGTGTGCAAGACACATTTGAGAGAAGGAGTTTGAGAGATTTCTGAGTAAGCTTGAGAGAGGAAAGAGGGCAGCAAGGAGGTCACGTTTTCCAAGAGAGTTAGGGCGCAAATCGCAAGGAGGGATTTCTATTTTGGTGTGTTATTGATTTATTTACTGGTACAGGTCGTACTATACGGATTTGTACAAGTCGTACAGCAGCAAACTTGGGCACAAAAATTGAGGCATCTTGTTGCACATTTTTCGAGGCAATTTTTCTGAGTTATCTGAAGGAGTTTGACCATACAGGAAGAGGGTACAACAGCCTGTATTGGGCACATTTTTTGAGGTGTTATTTTCAACAAATCCATACAGTTGTACAGACTATGGCACGAAAATAGAGGTAGATTTTGGTGTGACAGATTTTGTGTTGTAAGTGGTTTTTCTCTTAGTTGGAAAAGTGTTATTGTTGTTGTTATGTACTTTTCTAAAGTTGAATAATAGAATCTCTCTCTCTCTCTTTAGGTTTCCCCACATTGGGGTTTTCCCTGGTATTTGCCTAAATTTATAAGTTATTCATGGGTGATTGAATGTTGTTCATTGTGTTTATTTCCACTGCATAATTACTTAGCAATGTGTATTTTTGCTTATGGAAATTTCCGAATGTGGGTTTTAGACATTTAAGAGTTCA
Organism: Picea sitchensis; assembly: GCA_010110895.2. Taxonomy (NCBI): domain Eukaryota; kingdom Viridiplantae; phylum Streptophyta; class Pinopsida; order Pinales; family Pinaceae; genus Picea; species Picea sitchensis. Next base: position 39,813 of record SNQJ01S0044299.1, read on the forward strand.
TGAAAGACAGTTATCTCTAGGTTTCTAAGTGTATGACAGAATATTAGCTTGTTGATTTTTGTCATTAAAATTTACAAACCAACCCCCCACACCTAGCCACTACCTCACTTCACTCATCCCCCTGGGGAAGTTGTGCCCCCCTTGGTGAGGAAACCACCCAAACTCAAAAAATAAATAAAAGAAACAGCTAAGCTCCTAAAGTGTGCCCCCCTAGTGACTCAACATGATGTTCAACTTGTCAAAAAGGTGTTTCCCCTCTCACACCCTCAACCCTCACAAACCCTAGCCTACCAAAACCCTAAAAGTGTGCCCTCCTTGAGATCTTGGCTTCTTTTGGATGAATGACACTTGGAGCTCATCCAAGAGGGGTCACTCTTGCCTCTCATGTATAAAAGAATGTCTACCCCTCTCTCATTTCACATCTATTCTCATTGTAAAGTTACCATGCCCAAATCTCTCCCACTCTTCTCTCTGTCCCATCTTGCTCTCTTTCATTTCTCAAGATTCTAGCAAGTATTTACTCAAGCTTGATTCTAATAAAAGGAATCTTTGGAGGAAACTGTTGGCATTGGGAGTATTCTTGGTGCTTGAATTGGATCTACATTGGAGGTGACTTGTATTTTGGTTCTCTTTGAGTTTTTGTTTATAGATTTAGAATAGGAGATCCAAGGAAAGTATTTTGTTTGTATATATCGATAGTAGTATTATCATATATCTTAAGTGAAGTAGTTTTCTTTTGCTTAGCAAAGTATTGTGTTAACATTTTTTAATCTACTCACCTCCTTCCTTGTCTTGTAGCTTGATCTATTTTACTTGCAGGTCACTAAGGGTTGAAAAAGGATAAATTTCAAATCTAGAAATTTATCCCTTCACCCACATAAAACCCTCTTAAGATTTATGTTTTTTTCATACATATTTCTCTAACAGTTTTGGGTATATTTCTGTCATAGAATAGGTCTCATTTAATATATTATAGGTTGTTTTTATTGCTAAAAAATTATGGTTACTACTAACAGAAATTTTTCCAGGTTTTATGGTTGTTTTGCAGCATTTCCAGCAAGTTTACTTGTTGTTTTTCTGCAGATCTGAACTAGTCAAGGGGAGGTGTTGTTCATTTGGGGCCACAAATCATCAATAAATAACCTCCCAAACAAGGGTATTGAATACCATCTTCTTTCTCTTCATTATACATTGTAAGCAAGCCCAAAGAGAATCTCTTAGGCTTTCATTTCTCAAGCTTTTAAAAATTTATGTGTTTTTTATTTATGTTTGCCTACAACTAGCAAAGAGGTTTGGTTTTGTCACTCGTGCTAAATCGTAAGGCTAGGACTTAGAGTTTATTTTCTGCTTTAAGTTTTAAGTTTTTGTTGTCGCACTTGTCCTTAAGACAAGGTTGTGTGGCTAGGTTTACTTGCTTATTGTTTCAAGTTAAGCCCTTTTATTTCCATACCCACTTTGGCACAAAATCAATAGGCTAGTCCTCCTCCTTGTGCCTTAGTTGAGGTTGTTCATTTTTATTTCAAGTATTGTTTGCCCCACTTGTCCTTAAGACAAGTTTGAGTGGCTAGGATTTTCATTTATTTTCCAAGTTATTTTATCGCATTTTTTAATTCTTTTGCCTACACCTAGCAAAGAGGTTTGGCTTTGCCACCCATGCTATATCGTAAGGCTTGTCTATAGTTTAGCTAGCAATTATTTATCTTGTTTATAATTGTTTAATCTTTAGCTTTTCATTATTTAAGTGGTTTATTTTGCAAAGTCATTTAATTTTGCTATCTCTTATTTAAGTTGTCTAATCATTTAACCAATTCAATATTTTGTATCTTAAGCATAGATCTTTCACTTTGCAATTTAATTTCAAGTTATTCAAATTTGCTATCTAGACTAGGAGGAATCAATTTATCTAGTCTAAATAGACAACTTTGACTGGTACAACTTTCGCCACCAAAAAGGGGGTTTGTGGAGGCTACAGGAGGTGCTAAGTTAGGGATGACTTCACGGCACTAGGTGTCCCCCCTGCTTGAGCACCCAAGTTTTTCGGGTTGACCTGTGGAGCTAGGGAAGGGCCTTGTTTTCCCTTCTTCTTGAGAACCCAACAATCATTTTGGACAAAACGGTAAGAGTCTAGGGGTAGTCACATAGCTTAGGGTTGATTCACATTATCTTAGCCCCCCTAATCAAAGAGAGACTCTTAAAACTTTTCTAAAATTTATCTAATACATTTCACAACACTTGCACTTTATTTTCAGCATTTCATTTCAAGTTGTGCAAACTTTGTTGTTCAAGGTATTTTCTTATGGCTTTTATTCACTAGCTTTTCATTTTAAGTCGAGCACTTATATTTGAGTTTATTGTGGTTAAAGTGGTTCATTTGTTCAAGGGCGGGTTGTCATCAAGTTGCGCACCATTTATTTGGGGCACTTGGTGAGTGGTTTCCCCCCTTGCTTCAAAAGTTGTTCACTTCCTCTTGTTGATTCTCTCATCTCTAGAAGTTGTGCACTTGCTCTTTTTCCAGCATTTTCAAGTTAAATGCTTAATGGTTAGTTAGTTATTGAGTTCATTGGTTATAGTTCTCTCTTGTTGTACATATTTCTAACTCGTCTTTTGTTTTGGTTCATATTGTAATTTACATTTACTTTGTATATTGATCAGTGTTTTAATTCATCTTGTAACTTGGTGTAAAGTTATTCTTTGTAAGTAGATCATTTAATTCTTGTAATCTTTGTATAGACTTAGTTGACCCCTTGCCCAACATTTAGGCACTAGTATTAGTTGACCTTAGGGAAAGGTTTGACTGTCATTGAAATTGTGCATTGCATTGTTGCTTGCCATATAGGTTAGATTTCCCCCTAACTTAACAAAACTAAAATTAACTCCTTGACTTCACTTAATAATTCACATAGTGAATAGGGTCTACCACTTGGAAATAATGGAGCAAGAGTCAATTGTGTAGTTGAACTCTACTTCACTTAATGTAGATTCTAGTTTTCTATGGTTTGTTGTAACCGACTAAGTAGAGTCGTTTCCTATATAATGATGTAATCAGTCTTCATTGAATAATATAGATTGTGAGCGTAGTCTCACCTGTGTGTTGGTTTTCTTAATTCTAAGTTGGTATCAGAGCGAGATTGGAGATCCGAGAGATCCAACTCTCTGAGTGCAAGATCTCAAATTAATTTGAGTAGGGGCGCCAAGCGCTCCCCATGCAGTGTGAGAGGAGCATCAATCTCTATCAAACTTACGAAATTAAAAGATTCAGAGGCCGAGCACTCCCTTTGTTCGCGTCTAGAAGCGCTAGGGCACTCACGCTCGCGCACCCACTTTCGCTCATCGTTGTAGCGCTCCCCCCTCATCTCTCTGAAAGCGCTAGCACTCCCCTTTGTTGATTTGAGGAGCGCCGACCATTTTTTGGTGATTTGGTGAAGTTTCTTTGGAAAGCGCGAGTTTGTGGTCAGTGTGAATTTCATGTTTGGGAGTTGGGAACAGTAGAAAAGTCTTACAGTAAGTTTCTTGCTACGAAGGAAAGGAGATGGGTCACAATCTTTGTTGAGTCACGAGCTTGCGAGGAGGGGCGTGGCGTGAGAAAATCTGTCTGGTGCATTCCTTCAAGGAGCACTATCGTTTGTGAAAAGCATGAGCTTGGGGAACCATAAGTTTTTTATGGAGTATTGAAAAAGGGGCCTCCTCCATTCACGATTTCCTTGATTCACGATTTTTTATTTTAAAAAAGGGTTATATTTTAGATTTTTTATGCATACGAGGAAGGGGTTATTCTTATGTATATGAACGATCATAATTCATGAGGTGGAGTTATTACTTAAAGGTGGATGTGCGTATTTAAAAAAAAAAAGGAAAAAGTTTATTTTTTAAGAAATTTATATTATTTTTTATATACAAAATGGTGTTAAGGTTTCCTTATATTTACTTTAAGAAAACTGAGAGCCAAGGTAGAGACAGATCAGTAGATCCAAAAGGCAGAGCGACAGACTGCTCAGCACTTGACGAAAGTTGCATATTCTTGGTGATTCACCATTGGTGATACAAGGATCCACTGTTTGGTTGGACGAGCAGACATTCGCAGAGATGGTGAATCCTCTGGCAGAGACCTACCTCAACGAAGCCAACAAGTTAGATGGCTCAAATTTCATTAACTGGAAATTCAAGATGTAGACGCTCATGGAGGGCTATGGTGTTTGGACCATTGCGAAGGGAACTGAAGCAAAACCTGATGCGGTTGCCAGTGCAACAACAGCACAGATCCAAGATTGGGAGAAGTGCGAAAACAAAGCAAAGGTATTGTTGCACATGTCTGATAAAGATAGCATAACTCCACATATTAGAGAAGCTACAACTTCCGTTGAAACGTGGACAGCGCTTAAAGCTTTGTATGAAACTAACAATACGAATCGCATTAAAGAGGTGAAAGACAAGCTAGGAAATATAGGGGAAACAGTTTCTAGCACTGATCTTGTCACTATTACCTTAAATGGTATGCTAAAAGATTATCAGATGTTCATAATAGGTATCGCAGCAAGGCAGAAACCTCCTACTTTTGAAGAATTGAAAGGAATTTTGATGCAAGAGGAAGAGAGGCACGGGAATCTAAAGCCTCAAAATAAAGATTTGGCATTGTGGTCAAATAAGAGATCCGCGAGAGGGAGATCAGATGAAAGAGGCAGAGGAGGCAGTTCATCGCAGAGAAGATAATCTCCAAGGCCGAATCAAGGTATGCAATCTAACATGAATGAGTCAAAGAGTTGTTTTTATTGTGGTCAACATGAACATATTATTAGACACTATCATAATAAGAAGAGTGATGAGGCTAGGAATAAACCTAGAACACATTCAGGTCATTATGCAGAAAAATCTTCAAATCATGATCTCAGATTATTTATTGCTAGTGATGATATTGATGAACCCCCAAATTTTGATTCACGGGATCTTAGGTTGTTTGTGTCTAACACTACTTTATCTGCTGAAACAGATGATATTGATGTCTGGTTTGTGGATTCCGGAGCATAAGTACATATGACTTGTAATAAGAACTGGTATGTTAATTTTAAAGAAACACAGAATGGTGCCAGCATATATCTTGGAGATGACCGCGCTCATCAGATCAAGGGATACAGAGACATTCATGTGACATTGTCGAATGGTACTATTCATCACATTCGCAATGTGGTGTATGTGTCAGGGATAAAGAAAAAATTGATCTCTGTGTCCACCATTATAGATCAGAACTTGAAGGTTTAATTCTTCAAGAATTATTGCATAGTGAAGGATCTGTTGGACCAATACAGAACTGTTGCAACGGGAGTCAGAGCAGGAGGACTCTACAAGCTTGATGTTACCAGCAAAGAACATCACGCACTGACTTCTGCAACTATGCCAACAAAGAGTCTTTGGCATCAAAGGTATGGCCACATCAATCATCCTGATTTCTTGTTATTACAAAAAAAGAATATGGTTGAAGGGCTTCCCATGTTAAAGAATGAGAATGTTGCTTGTGATGGATATGCATTAGGAAAGATGCACAAAGATGAATTCCCCTCTAATCCTGATAGGAAAAAGAGAGATGTGTTAGATCTTGTGCATACTGATGTTTGTGGGCCTATGCAGACTAGGTCTTTAGGAGGTGCATTTTACTTTCTGTTATTTATTGATGATTGCACGAGATACACATGGGTTTACTTCCTTAGAAGAAAAAGTGATGTTTTCGAGTACTTTAAGGAATTCAGAACCATGGTGGAAAAGCAGACAGGAAAATCCATCAAATTCCTCCATTCAGATCAAGGGGGAGAGTATAAATCAGGTGACTTCATCAAATATTGCAAAGATCATGGAATAGTACAGCAGTTTATAGTACCTCACACTCCACAGCAGAACAGAGTCGCTGAAAGGAAAAACAGAACTCTGGTAGAGTGTGCACGCAGTATGATGAAAGGTAAGAATCTCTCGAATGCATTTTTGGCTGAAGCCATAAATATTGCAGTTTATTTAAAGAATAGAAGTCCAACAAGGTGTCTTGATAATGTCACTCCTTTCGAAGCCTTGTATGGTTCCAAACCTCCAATTCATAATTTGAAAGTATTTGGGTGTAAGTCTTTTGCTCATACTCCAAAGGAGCCATAAATACTGCAGTTTATTTAAAGAATAAAGTCCAACAAGGTGTCTTGATAATGTCACTCCTTTCGAAGCCTTGTATGGTTCCAAACCTGCAGTTCATAATTTGAAAGTATTTGGGTGTAAGGCTTTTGCTCATACTGCAAAGGAGAATAGGAAGAAATTGGATGATAAAGCCATTAAATGTATTTTCATAGGGTATTGTTCTGAATTCAAAGCATACAAACTGTTTGATCCTTCTACTCACAAAGTATTTGCGAGTAGAGATGTATGTTTCCATGAGCAGGAAGCAGGAAATCATGATGACAACAGTCATGAGTGTTAAATTTATATGCAGCTGTGAGAGCCATTCTCCTGGAGGATGGCCAAGACCCTAGCTGAGATCTAGGGCCCCCAGTGCACTCCTGGGGTATTTGGTCTGGGACCAAACAGTAAGTGCCATGGCAAAAGACCATTCTTAGGGCCCCCAGTATATGACTGGGGTTCTTGGTCTGGGACCAAGCTGTTATAAGTCCCTAGATGTGTTCTAGGGCCCCTGGATGTGTTCCAGGGAATCCTTGCAATTGATTATGGCCAGGAGTTCCAGTCAGGACCAAAACATTATAGAATCCCTAGATGTTCTAGAGGCCCTGGATAATGTTCAGGAATCCCCTTATCGGCCTTGGATTGATCCTTGGTTGTGTACATGGCCAGTGGATAAGACCCCTAAGATTGTGATCCTAGGGGCCCTAGACGAGGGTCAGGAGGTACCCATCACACAGAGGCATTGGGTTTCTTAATCTGGGACCAAGATGTTAAAGAACCCTAGATATGTCTAGAGCCCATGGACATGGTCCACGGTACCCATCTACAGGGCATGGGTTGTTCCTTGGTCTTTGACCTTGGTGAATAAGACCTGGAAGAGTCACAGGAGCTGCCGATTCTAAATCAAGTACTTGATGAGTATGATCTTCCCACGAGGACATAACCACAAGAGGATAAGTCCCATATCTGATGATATGAGAAGGTAATAGGTTCACCATGTGATTTTAAGGAATGAGTAATGCCACCTCGCAAACCCTCCTTACCCTTGTTTAATTGGTTTGGGGTTTATTGCTTTCTCAAGGGTTAAAACAAAGTTAATTTTAAGTAAACAAATCACATGTTAAAATTTAGAATTTAAACATGTGATTTAAATATTGAATTAAATTAACCCTTGCCCTAACCTAACACCTTAATAAACCCACCCCTCTCACATCTTACTCACTAATTCATTCTGCATGATGACGTGGAGGGTTCTTTAAGTCGATATAGGTCCTTGTATCTTGTTGTTGATATCTGAAGTGTGGAGCAGCCTCTTCTGTTCTCTGCTGCTGTAGTGGCTTACCAGGGTTAGCAGCGACCTCCTCTGATCTGCTGTGCATTCTAAGCTGTCGTTGGTGTCCTGTATTGTTGTCGTCTCCTGTGCCATAAGTTGTCATCCCTTTGTTGTAGCTGCCTTGAGACATTTGTGGGGTTCATTCTTTGTGAGAGCATCCTCTTGAAGGATAGTATGACTGTTGTGGATTTACATTAAGTGTTCTACATTGCCTATTCCCTTTAGGTGGTGTCGTGTATTACTTTGGTTGTTATTGGGATTTTAAACTATTGTTGTGTTTGTTGTTTGGGTATAGGTACGACCAACCTCAGATCTTCTATTTAAGTGCTACTTCCCTTGTCTTTGTGGACTGGTACTTTTAGTGTGTGAGCAGTGTATAGATAACCCTATCCTAGTATGGTATGCGCCTCAAGAAAGAATTATTTGAAGGGTTACTATTTAGGAAAAGCTCCTACACTGTCAGCATTGAGACAAGGGGTTTACTTCTGATCCTGTGTGTATAGATGCGGGGTTTCTTGGGTAGGTTTTTTCTTTAGCGTGAGTTTGGGCCTTCTTTATTTACCCACAGCTATTTAGACTTGGTAAAGTTCCTTCAATCCTTGGCATGGAGATCTCCAGTTGATCATGGTGAACCTGTCGAGCATAACAAGCCAGATCTATCTTCTACTGTGTTTATAGTTCTATCTTCAGAGGTAGTTTGTTGTACCAGGTATGCTTCCTATTTGTTTCTCCTTGATTTAGATTTGATCTCATTGGAATTGTTGTATAGAGTAAAGCATTGGATGGATCTAAAGGTCTTCTCAATTTAATGAAGTAATTAAGTGAGTTTTAGATCGGGTTTATATTTATGTGATCAGTTATTTGTTGCTCTTCATGGTCAAGATATTTATGTTGTGGCGGAGACTCTTTAGATCGATATAAATGTTTGTTATATAGATCTATTGTATATCTTAGATCTAGTTACTGATACATTAGATCTGAGTTTGGATTCTCTTTAGAACAAAGTTCCTTGCATTTGTGTATTGTTGTCCTTCACAGATTTACATGCTATGTGTTCTATCTCTATCTGAGTTACAAATTTAGTTGCTTAAATCATTGAAATTTAAAGAGACTACGACACTACAATTTTTACCCTAAAAATAACGCTGGTATCAATTTATGGACGTGAAAGGGAGCTCAAGAAGAGTCTCTTGAGCCAGTAGAATCCCTACTTGGGTATTTTGTTTTTCTTGAGATCGAGTTTTGGAAAGGAACTTAAATCTCTGTCATGGCTAGAAAAGATTGAAGTTAAATCTCTAGCATATATCCTTACCAACAAGTGACACCCCTTGGTTTTGTTTCTACACCTTTCAGTGAGTTAGATCTGATTAAGGGTTTGAATATTTAGTAAGGTTATATATAGGTACGTGATCAAAATTACATGCCCCTTTTTAGTCTAAAGCTAAGAGCCTTCTGTTTTAGAGTCACAATACTAGATTGTAACTTGCATGTTCAACCTATCATCTCTCTTAAGAGCCAGCGTTGATCTTCCTTTGCTGTGATCTGTGGCCTCTTGGTATTTTCTGTGAGAGCTGCCCTTTGTATCTGCTGAGCATATCTTTCAGCTTGTCGCCTCCTTTGCTATGGATGTCACTTTGTTCTTGCGGCCCCTCTGTTGGTGTAGTGTCTTCTGGTTGTGCCCTCTTTGTTTGTTATTGCAGAGATAGGAGATGTAGCTGCGGCTTCCTTGGTTTGGGTTGAAAGTGGTGCGGCTCTCCTCTTACCTTTGTGGTATGAGCTGAATGTGATTCTGCCCTCCTCTAACCAGTGCAGTATGGACTGATAGGGTACGACCTTCCTTTATTGTTGAGAGGGAGCTGGGAGGTGTGGCCTCCCTTTGCTGGAAAAGAAAAAGGGTACAGCTTTCCCTTACTTGTTGTAGGGTTCTGATATGAAATGGCCCTTCTCCCTGTTGTTTGTGATTTATAGATATGGCCCTACTTCTTGCTGTGTGACCTAGGAGCGGCCCCTTTCATGTTGCAGTTGTGAAGGTTTTTATCCTGGTGTTGTATGAGGGTTTGAGAGTTTTTCTTTCTGTTTTGTGTGAGGGTTTATTCACAGCATTAATGAGTGAGGTTTTGGATGACTCATGTCTCCTTCTATTTGAGGGTTTGACTGTGTGATGCCTCCTTATGTTTTCTCCCTGTGGCCTCTTTGTTGGGTGGCAAGAAAGTTTCTTTTCTCTATGGCATTAAGATATGAAGGAGACGGTGAATGATTATCTTGCTTATTGACTTATACTTGTGTGAAAAGAAAATTTGGAAGCCTACTTCATCTTTATAAGTATGAAAAGTTTCTTTATCAAGAAAATTCTAGAAGACATTGAATTCCCTAGTTTACAAAGACTTTTATTTGTTGAGTGAAGATTAAGTAATGGCTTCGGTTGAGAGAAGGTAGGATTTAGAAAAAGGACTGATGCAAACTGCTTGGAAAACCAATCATCATTTAAGATGATATCTTTGTAAAGTTTGAGTACTCAGCTACTGATATATTACACTGTCTTAACTATCACTAGTAATGGGATTCTTAAATTGTGTAATTGACAACACCCTATGCTTTCTCGTGTTGTATGTTACTAAGAGTAAACAAGTCTTAAATTTGACCACTTTACATTGAGTGTGATGACTTTGGTTTTCATCTTTCAATGAGATGACTCTTAACAATACAATCTTTGACATATTATTTTGGAAGAGTATGCACAGGACAATAAGTAATTCACTTACGGATATCAAAGTTACTTGAACTGACAAGATCTATTTACAGTAGAAGTCTGAGTCAGCTTGATACAAAGTTCATGCACATCACAAACCTAAGCAAGGTTTCATGGATCCTTCATTTACATGACTACAAATGACATCAAGATAAGATTACCTTGCTGTCATCTCTATGTGTCCATGTCTAAACTGAATACTGTTAGAATTTCATATTTTATTATGAATAAGGAATCTATGATCCAGCACCTACTTATTTTTGGTAAAAGTTAAGCCTTTCTCCTTGATTGGAGGCTTACGGTTGTCGGGTTGATTTGCGAAGACCAACCTTATAACCTCGAGGCCATTTTCATTCAGTTAAAGATTCCAACTGTGTATCTTGTTAGATGGGATAAATTTTGTTTTTAGGAGATACTACTGATATCATTTTTGAGTCATTTTCTTTGGCATAGGAACTCAGAAGTCTGAGTCAGCTTTTCATTTTTGAATCCCAAGAACATCTTATGACACCTGATCAGAATCAAATGCTCAGAGGGAGAAAATGCTCAGAGGGAGAAAATGTTAAGAGGGAGCAAATTGACAGAGTGAGCAAATTGACAGAAAGACAGTTTTTTTTTGGACTCAGAGGGAGCAATCCCCGAATATGGGTTAGTCCTTGTCCAACAACCGAATCAGTAGCTTAATAGAATCCAAGAATTCTATCTGTTTCCTTGAGAGGAAACCAGCTGGAGGCCTAGAAGTATTAAAGGCAGTGAATAGCCTCTAGCACCTAAAAGTACTTGCACAGGAAGCAGAAACCAGATTTGTATTCTGGTCCTCTAGATGATGTGAATCTTATGATTGATTCAGTAACTTCCACAATTGAAATAAGGAGGATATACTTGTGACTCATGACCTATGACAAGATCCTTACCTTCATGAGGATCTTTATGCTGCTTGAACGGATACTTCATCTGATAGATGTTAAGCTTGTTTTTAACGGTGAAGTAAAACAAGAAGCTATCCATGAAAAGAACCTCATGGATTATAACTGTGAGAGATCGGTATGACAGAATCTTGAGATCATACTTATGTGAAGATCGTTCAAAAAAAATCTTCATCTGTTTCTTACAAGAAAAAAATTATAGCTCAGACTAAGAGGGACTTTTGAAATGAAAGACTTGGATCTTTCCCATTACTGAGCTTGAAGCTTTGGCAGAAATCAGGAGAGACATATCTCTCCACCGAGGGCAAATATGTAATTGATGGTAGCCCAGCGAGTTTTGGCGGGACAAACACCAAACACGAAATACCTAAATGATCTCTATCCCAAGAATCCTACGAGAATCGGGCCACAAGTTTGAGATCAAAAAGTTCCCACCGTCTGGTCGTTGATTTATCACCGTACATGCGAAACCGGACATCTGTTATACGATAAGTGTTCTCGATCGAGTTCATATGTGAACGAAACATTTACCTACGGTTATTGTGAAACACATTAGAATCACAGTCTGGGGATACACCTAAAATGAAATTATATGGCTCCATGGTTTCGCAGTCCAGTTAGATGGCGATGGAGTGGATCACGAAAAGTGCGCCAGTTATTGCCGAGGTTGGAGTTCGACAATGATTTCTGGTCAATGAGGAAATAGGAGCTCTGTAAAAGCAACTGCAGTATTTGAATACATTACTGGCCAGCGCAAGCGAAGCGGTGCTGGCTAAGAACTTCTCTCGGGCTGATTCGAGCTTGAACCCACAGTCATTCAGCCGGTCAAAGCCGATGTTAAGCTCGAGAACCATGTTTTGAAACACATTGTGATGAGATATTACTATGTCCAGGACATGGTACAAAAGAACGTTCTCATTATTCAGTATGTTCCGACAGCAGTACAGACAACAGACATTTTCACCTAGCCACTGTCTTTGACAAAGTTTGTTTACTTCCGTGACAAGCTTGGTGTGGCTGAGAATGCCTGTCTGAGGGTATTAGAATTATATCACATTTGCGAGCCATTCTCACGGAAGGGATGGCCAGACCTAGGCGAGATCTACCAGAGACTGATGCACTCTGGGGAGTATTTAGTCAGGACCAAGCATTCAGTGCCATGGCAAAGACCCTTCTTAGGGCCCCGGTAACCAGGGGTTCTTGTCTGGGACCAAGTTGGTATGATCTAGGTGTGTTCTGGAACTAGATGTGGGGAATCCCAGCGGCGGCTTGGATTGATCCTTGGTTGTGTACTGTGGTGGATAAGACCCTAGTTGTGATCTAGGGCCCACAGATGAGAGTCGGAGGTACCAATGCACAGGGCATGGGTTTTTTTGGTCTGGGACCAAGATGTTAAAACCCTAGATATGTCTAGGGCCACTGGATGTGTTCTAGGGCCCCTGTTTGTGTTCCAGGGAATCCTTGTTTGGGTTGATCCTTGGTCTTTTGACCTTGGTGAATAAGACCTCAGGAAAAGACCTGGGGGCTACTTGATTCTAAATCAAGTACTTGATGGTACATGATCTTCCATGAAGAAGGACGCAACCACAAGAGGATAAGTCCCATATGCAGTGATGGGAAAGTAATAGGTTCACCATGTGGGGTTGAAGGATAGGTAATGCCACCTTGCAAACCCTCCTTACCTTGTTTAATTTGGTTTGGTTTTTATTGTCTTTCTCAGAGGTTAAAACTTAAGTTAATTTTAAATGTTATTTATCACATGTTTAAATTTAGAATTTAAACATAATGATTTAAAATAATAAATTAATTAACCCTTGCCCTAGCCTAACCTATATAATAAACCCACCCCTCTCACATCTTACTCACTAATTCATTCTACTTGTGATGGCGTGGAGGTTCTTTAAGTCTGTGGCCTCAATCTTTTATCTTGCTGTTGATATCTGAAGTGTGTAGCGGCCTCTTGTTTCTCTACTGTTGTAGTGTCCCCTTGAGGGTTAGTACGGCCCATACTCGATCTGCTGTGCATTCTAAGTATCGTTGGTATCATGTTGTTGTAAATCCTCTGTGCCATAAGTTACCCGTCCCTTTGTTGTAGTTGCCTTGAGTTTGCTGTGGGGTTCTTTGATGTGAGGAGCATCCTCTTGAAGGATAGCCGCGGACTGTTGTGGTTACCTTAAGTGTTCTACCTGTTGCCTATTCCTTGCAGTGGCTGTCGTGTGTGCTTTGGTTGTTGTCCCAAGTTTTTAAACTATTGTTGTGTTTGTTGTTTGGGTATAGGTACGACCAACCCTCAGATCACCTTTATTTAGTGCTACTTCCCTTGTGTGAATTTGGTTTTGATGTATGGCGGTGTATTGATAACCCCTATCCTAGTCTGTTGTTTTGCCCTCATGAAAGGGTATTTCTGAAGAGTTACTATTTGGGAAAGCTCCTACAACGTCCCTTTGTTAGACAGGAGTTTACCGATCTGTGTTAATAGATCAGCGAGGGTTTTCTTGGGTAGGTTTTCTTTAGTGGGTTTGGGCCTTCTTTGTTACCCCTGTGGCCTTTAGACTTGGTGGCATTTTTGCTGCGTGGGTTTGGGCCTTCTTTGTTACCCCTGTGGCCTTTAGACTTGGTGGCATTAAAGTTCCTTCAATCCTTGGCATAGGGATCTCAGTTGATCCATGAACTGAACCTTTGTCTGAGCATAACAACCGGATCTATTTCTATTGTGGTTACAGTGCTATCTTCAGAGGTAGGTTGTTGTACCAGGTATGCTTCCTATTTGTTTCTCCTTGATTTAGATTTGATCTCATTATAGAATTGTTGTATAGAGTAAGCATTGGATGGATCTAAAGGATATGCTCATTGTGAAGTAATTAGGCAGAGTTTTAGATCTGAGTTTATATTTATGTGATCAGAAGTTGTTGTTGCTCTTCATAGATCTAAAGATATTTATGTTGTAGGCAGACTCTTTAGATCTGATATCTGTGTTTGACATATAGATCTATTGTATATCTTAGATCTGGTTACTGATACATTAGATCTGAGTTTGGATTCTCATTAGAACAAAGTTCCTTGCATTTGTGTATTGTTGTCCTTCACAGATTTACATGCTAAGTGTTCTATCTCTGTCTGAGTTACAAATTTAGTTGCTTTAATCATTGAAAATTTAAAAGAGACTACAGCACTACAATTTTACCCTAAAAATAACAATGAGGAATGGCATAGACTTCTTAATGAAGGAGTTAAAGAACAGCAGCAACCACAATTGCAACAGTAGCCACCAAAGCAACAACCACAGCAGCAGCAAGGACTCAGTGATATGGACACTTCAAGTAGTCACAGCTCACCTAGAGGCGAAGACAGATCTTCACAAAGTGGGGAGGAAGATAATCAGTTGAGAAGATCTTCACGACGAGTTCAGCTCCCTGAGAGGTATAGAGACTATGCCTTAATGAGTAGCATTTCAAATGTCATAGAACCCATGAGTTTTGATGAAGAAAATGAACATGATGAATGGAGAAATGCAATGGAGGAAGAATATGAATCTATAATGAAAAACAATACTTGGGAATTGACTGAATTTCCTAAACATAAAAAGCCCATTGGATGCAAATGGATATGCAAACCCAAGTTTAAATCAGATGGTAGTATAAACAAATATAAACCCAAGTTTAAATCTAATTGGTGTAGCTTCCAATGGTACTTCGTAGCCTTATATTTGAATACCCTTATATTTGAATACCCTTAAGTTTAAATCAGATGGTAGTATAAACAAAAGGAACCTACAATGATCAAATGTGATAATCAAAGTTCAATCAAGCTGGCGAATAATCCAATTTTTCATGCAAGGACAAAGCATGTTGATGCTCAGTTTCATTTTGTTAGAGAAAAGTCGCAGTCAAATGAAATAGCTCTTATGTATTGTAATACTTGAGAAAATGTTGTTGATATTTTCACTAAGCCTCTTGGAAAGATTAAGTTTGAGTTGTTTAGGGAGATGTTAGGTGTAGAAGTTAATCCATTCTCCATTAAGGGGGAGATTTGGAAATAATGGAGCAAGAGTCAGTTGCGTAGTTGAACTCTACTTCACTTAATGTAGATTCTAGTTTTCTGTGGTTTGTTGTAACTGACTAAGTAGATTCGTTTCCTATATAATGATGTAATCAGTCTTCATTGAATAATATAGATTGTGAGCGTAGTCTCACCTGTGTGTTGGTTTTCCTAATTCTAAGTCTACCCCCCTTGGCTTCCCTAGGAGTAAGCCTAGACGGAAGAATTCCAAATCGAGGTGACAAGTGGGTTTGGACTTAGGAATTGTGCCTCCAAGGACACACCAAGTGGATTGAGACTTTTCCACATTTGTAGGTGTGTATAAGGACAGCAACAGGTTGCATTGAAAACGAAGGGTAACTCAAGGATGCAGCTCACCCTCCACAAAGGCACCCATAAAATGGACAATACGAATCATTGATATGTCAAAAACCCCATGCCCAAGAGTCTTTCCCCAATCCACCTCATACTCATTACATGATCTATGGAGGGTCTTCTTGAAAAACATTCCTTGACTTGGGGATTGTCCTACCCAATAGGGCACCATGACACCCCTCCCATACCTAAATTTGGAAAAATTTATAAGGTCTTTGAGCATTTGTTTAATTTGAAAATGGGGGATTTGATGCACTTGTTTGGGTGGTTCTTTTACTAAATGTGGCTTACTTGGCATGATTCATATGACTTGTGGACCCTTGGAGGGCGTACTTGTCTGTCTTTGCAGGATCTTTCCCGGTGAAAGCTATTCATAAAGAAACTATGCCACTTGGACCTTCATAGGGGATTGAAAGCCCATAGGATGGATGCCATACCCCACATGTGGGAGACCGTTGATGATGAGCATTGTACCTTTTGAGGACGTCTAGCCTCATGAGGAAGGCTTAGGATGATGAATCGTGCATGACATCACCTTTCTATACTTGGACGTGGCCTTTGGAGGCCTAGGACATCACACTTTATCCCTTGACGTCATCTTGGAGGTAGGGTTTGATGGATGGTATGGTTCCGGAGGTGGTTTGTTATGAGGAGTCACATGGCATGGCACTTTTGCACATGAGAGCATGACACATGGACTTTGGATGCCCAACGATCTCTTCTTTGAGGCTTGACGTTTCACTTTTTAGCCCTATGTCACCCTTCTAGGGCATAACGTCGCCCTTTTTAGGGTTTTTCTTTATGTATATTTCATTTTGGCATATTGTAGAGGCAAATGAAGGGGTCGGGCCTCTTCTAATTTGTTGTTGACAATTTTATGTGGACAAATTGGTCAAGATGGCCTCATATAAATAGAGGACCATCTTATTTTATCATCATCATTACATCTCACCATTTGTGAGAGACAAGTCTGAAATTTTCACCCTCTCTTGGGTTATCTAGTTCTTCTACTCATGCGACTTGCTTGGAGGGTCAAATTGTGGATGCTTTTGCTGATTTTTGGATGAAATTTCTGCAATTAGGGTTTTATCTCATGATATCTTGGTGAAGTAAGTAAAAAGTTCTGCAATTTTATCTTTATGCTATCAATGTTTCATGGTAATTTTACTTTTTCATGCTAGACGTCTTGCTTGGTGAAACCCTAAGAGAGGAGCATAAGTGCTTCCCCCTCTCACAAGGTTAATTTTGTCCAAAAGTTTTGAAGGAATCCTTGCTAGGGTTAGACTCCTAAAGCCCTAAAGTGCTAGCACTTTAGGATTTTATCCCTAGACATTTGATTTTGTCCTAGTTGAAGTATTAAGAAGGAAGAAAAGGTTGCTAGAGCCCAAAAGCTCTTGCACTCTAGCAATCATTCTCTTCAAGGTTTAAACCCTAAGGCCCTAATGTGCTAGCACCTTAGATTTTAAGCCCCACCTCTTAGTCTCTACTAGTTCAATCTTCAAGTATTATTGCATTTGTTGTTTTAAAGACTCCATAGCCCTCAAAGGCATTGATTTCACAACTCTCTTGTGGTGAAATTGATCAACAAACACTCTCTTTCAATTCTCTCAAGCTCTCTACTAACTTTGCTAACACTAACACTCACTAACTTGTTGTTGTTGCAAAAGTTTGCTACAACCACCTAAATATGCTCTTATTTGTTGCATACACTCTTGAAAATGTAGCCTCACATGTTCAAAAATTGCATATAACAATTGGATATTACTCTAGTGGATGTGTGCTAAGTTTGCATTGTCAATTGTTGCATTTCTGATTGATAATTATTGTTGTTGTTATAATTTACTTACTGCTGTTGTACTACTGTTCATTGCTGCAAATTCATAACAGCCATAGCAATTTCGTTGTCCAGTGTCTTCAAGGAGTATTTATTGCATGTTTGGACTTGGAAAGAATCATATATTTGCTATAAAGTATTCTTGTTCCAGGAAGGTACTCAAACACCTTCATACTCCTTCTACTTCCTTGACCAGACTTTTCTTTAGGTGATGAAGGGAGGGGGCAGTAGGCTTGGCTACAATACTTGCTACTTTGATCCCTTGAGGTCACCGGGGAAGCCTCTCCTATGGTGGACCTCTTCCATCACTAAAACGAGGGAATTTCTTACTAAGGTAATAGTGGTAGGACTTTCCATAGTTACGCAAGTTTTAGGTCACTTGTGGTGGGCTTTGAACAATTACAAATCCTACGATAACAGGCTTGAAATACAACATTTAGTTAATTGCATCCTTAGTTATGGTCCAGTAGAACAAGTTAGAAGGGTCATTAGGACAGTATCCGGAGGAAAGGGTTACTGGAACAATATCCAGAGGAAAGTATATAAAAAGTCGCAGCAGGTTAAAAGCTAGAGTGAACAAAAGTTTGTTGGGAAGCACTGATAGAAACTAACAAAAATAAATAAGCCTTCATATGATTGATTGCTAGAATGTGTTATGCCACAATTTAGATTTCTATTGTCACGGGCCCGCAAAGACTTTCAAGCCATCCATTGAGTTCCATTGCAAAGTTGGCTACGCATGAAGAGGATTGCAAGGTCCTTCTAGCATCATAAAGAAAAATGATGAAATATATCATTCACAAATCTACTTACCTTCATGACATTTGGCTTGTAAAACAAAGGAAGATAATGAGTCCAATTTTCTTGCCACTTGAAAGAAAGCATGGTGAATATAACAAACCAAGTTTATGGATTTAGTTCTATATATATTATATACTCCGATAAAACTTGTGTAAGAGCTTCTAGGAGAAGCTTGCATGGAATTAGTAATTTCTCTGCATAATTCCACTAATTAATTAGTGAAGAGGCTTCACTCTCCACACTTCATAATTTTGCAGTAAATTAGGGCAAACTTGAGTAAATTCTTAAGGCACCTCCCAAGCTTCTTTGAGAATCCTACTTGAATCAATCTTGCAAAAAACTAATTGCTTTAAATAATTAACTGCAACAACCAGCCAGTCTGAAGGGCCATTAGGGCACAAAATCCCAAGATAGCATGAAATGTGTCTTCTTATCTTTCGTCTTCGTTGCTTTGCATGTGGAAAAATATCAAAAACAAGTAGGCATTGCAACAAATTGTTAATATGTTACTCGTGTTGATTATAATTTCTATAAAGCACCCAAAAGAGTATTCCAGTTGCTGCACATGGCTAACTACATTGAACAGTTTCTTTCAATAAGATATCTAAAAAGCTTTCTGAGAGTTCAGACAAGATAAACTTCCTTTGAAAATCTGGATTTCAAGATTGCCTGTTGGGGGTAGAAGCACTTCTAATGTAAAGGAGGAAAGGGGTCACAAATTCCAGTATTAGAAGCCCTGTGTAATGGCAAAGGATCCGAACTCTGACTCAGAATAAAAATCTACAACAAGAGTGAGCAGCACTTCCGAATGCCAATATGGAAATCAACCATGAATTTTGTAAAAATTTGACGAAGTGGCTAGGTATTTTGATAGTAGAAGCTTTGAGTAAGGCACAATAAATTCAGCAGCCATGAGAAAGTATTCAAACATTGCCGCCCCTCCCCTGTGAGAGAGAAATTAGATAATTGGCAGAAAAAAGGAAAAGCCATGATAGAGGCAGAAGCTGCAGATCACAGTGAGAGGTCCTCATGGTTATTTCCTAAGGACCCCTAGGACACAAGGGCATGTTGAGATGTCTTTAAAGCTTCCATTGACTCGCAATTCCTAGTGCTGAAACTTCTTGCAGGCATCATAGGAGATCTGTTTGAGAACAATGAGTCACTCAAAGGAATTGCACTCGTTCTTGCACTCTGCTGGAGAGAAAACTCAGGATTTTTCTGCTTCAAAGAGTCTATCAAGTGGAAACTGATATCCATGGAAGAAGATGCAGCCCAGAGGACCATAACAATGGAGAAC
>SNQJ01S0044300.1:0-28444 GCA_010110895.2 Picea sitchensis
CCATATATCAGAGTTTTTAGAGGTCTACAATAAACAATTCTAAAATTGACGAGAAAATCAAATATACTTAGATACAATATTTAACGTTCATAAAACATCAAACTCAATTTGCATTCATCCTACAAGATCACATTGCAGTAACAACCATCAAACACTATGAGGAAGATCCCTATTATCTATCATAATGTGTACTACTATCACTAAGAAAGAGGCGGATAAACAAGAATTCAACTTCTATAGGGTCTCCATAGAAAGGTTTGTGAGTTAATATTGGACTTTTGTACTAGCTAGCCAAATTCACTTACATATAGTATATGAAGTTCATAAAACATCAAATTCAATTTTCATTGAAGATTATACCAAAAAAACAATTAGATAAGGGTTTTACCTTTCTAGGGATCTTGAGACAAAGACAATGCCAATCCTATTATTAGAAAGACAATTTTGTTCTTATACAAATATGCAAGATTAACTAATGTAGAAAAATCCCCATTGAAAATATTTCATAAGTTTTTTTTATAGAATGTATTGCTATGCCCAAGAGCCTAAATGAAATATAGTCTACTTATATCCATATAACAAAAAAACAATAGACGAGAGGTTTTTTGTGATCTATTATAAACAATATCTAAAATTGACCAGCTAGTGAAACTCACTTATATATAATATCTAAAGTTCACAAAACATGAAAATCAATTCCCATTCAAGATTTTGGGCAAATTCATAAGCATAAAACGCAAAGGTTTTTTTTTTCAAAGATGGAACACAAAGAGATTCAAAGTGCTGGGAAAATTGTAAGCATAAAAACACAGAGGTTTCTCCTAGAGATGGAACACAAGACTTATTTTTATAAAAACACAAAGATGACACGCAAAACAATTCTTATGGAATGGAGAGGGTTGAAGGTGTAATGTTGTGCTCAACGCATAGGTTTGTGGGTGTAATGTTGTGCTCCACGCAGAGAAAATTTTTATGTTGGGTTAACTGGTCGAAAACTATGCCAACATCAACTAGGATCCTGCACTTGACATACATATTGACAAGCGTATTGATAGGGTTTTGTCTCGAGTAAATCTCATCTTGTTGATATGAGCATGAATCGAATGTCCCTCTTTTAATGCTTTGTTCTGAGTGTCGGCCTGTAAGAGAGAAACATGTGTATAAGTGTCTATAGGGTTGTTCTTATTATTCATATAGTGGATGTGAAGCCCTTGTTTACATCAAGTCTTTGCACCGTTGGTGGTGTGCATTGCTTGTGGGTAGTGATTATGTGTTCAATGTTAAGAAGTAACCTGTTATAACCCTATAATTTATAGGATCAACTGGTGACTTAAATGTTATCCCTTTACTGTGTTTGGTTGCCAAATAATTTTCCATTCTATAAATAATTTGAGAAAATGAAAGAAAAGAAAAAGAAAGGAAAGAAAAAGAAAAGAAAAAGAAGATGAGAAAAAAATAAAAGAGGGCATAAAAGAAGTTGAATAAAGCCCCATGCAATAAGAATGACCTAGTCCATACAGTTTAAGCATGGCCAAGTCCTTTTAAATTGATGTTGATAGGATTAGTGAATAATCTTGGCTAAACTGTTTAATCTTAGCCAAGCAGTATAGGTTAGCTAGTGAATAAATTTGACCAAACTGCCTAATCTTGGTCAAATAACCCTAGGGTAGAGTAATTTCTTAGACCAATAGTTTAATCTGGGATAAATGTCATAAGTAAGTAGGTTAGAGCATAGGTTAGTTGGTTTTATTTCAATAAAACATTCATGATGATAGATGTTGGAATATATCTTTGATGTTTGAAAGTTGGACGTCTAACCCCCATGGTGACAAAAAAGCAGGGAAAGTTGGGCAAACCCACATAAAGAACTTGTCCTAAGTTTTTGAGCAAATATGATTTTTGCGCTGGCAGATTAAAGAAAGTGCATAGATGAATGGTGGAGGCGTTGGCACTCAGATCTATNAGTGCACCTCTAAATGGCTGAGGCGTTAGCACCCAGATCCATGGTTGAGATTAAATTCTGGACCCCCTGGACCGTTCTTATTTTAACGGTAGCGGGGGGTCCAGAAAGATTGTTAAAAGTTGCACTCAGATCTACGGTCCAGCAGAAGGCACACTGATGGATACCTGACGGCATTTTTTGGACCCCCCCCGACAATTCTGCTTTTAACGGTAGGGGGGGCGGGGGGGGGTTCCGGAATGAAATGGTTTTCTGGCAGGCCCCCTTCGCTAATGTGATAGGAATCTATTGCACCAAAATCCCACCACTTACCACAAACCATTTTACCACTTACCATTTACCACTTTTTTGACATACCCCCGTCGTCCTGTGACATCATTTTCCACTATCTTCTCCTAATGGTCCCATCTCATAACTCTGTCAATCCTTTCCCCCTACTCACCCATCACAGGTCCCTTCACCATTGTTGGTCCTCAATCAACACCCTCCATGTCACCCGATCGGACCCGTTAGCCATTTATTACAGGCTAACTTATCTGTTAGCCTACTGATCTATCCCCTGCACCCAACGGGTATCCGTTTGATCAAAATTAACCCTTCTTCTCATTCACCCATTTCTCATATTATCCTCACACCAGAAATCTTTTCCTTGTCCTCTCTTCGATTCAGCCAGCAACCCAAAACCACAGCCATTCCCACTAACGTTTTTGTTTGAATTGCAGGTACTTTTCACAGTAATGGCGCCAAAATCCAAGAAAGCAGAAGTTGGGGAAAATCATTTCCTCCCACCTCCTGTTGACCTTGAAAAGATCCCATTGGCTGACAAAGATCATCTAATCTCATATACAAGGTGTGAATTTGACTTCGTGGATTTGCAGTCATGGCTCAAAGACACTTTCTTAGATCAGAGCGATGAAATTAAGCTTTGGGAGTCCAATCTTCCTCTATATATTTTCCCCTAGGTCCATCATTTCCCTGAATTTTCGCTCAAATGTCAGGCTCATTACCTCCCCGACCAGAGAACCATAGTCTCGTCATCGGGAGAAACTATGTTCTTCATCACACCAAAGGCCATTGATCAGATGATGCAGATACCCAGAACTAAATCCACCTTCCCTTTAAATCTTGAAATCATAACAGAGTTATACCAGAAACTATCTTTCCCTCAGAGAGCCTAGATTTTTTAGATTTTCCTCCCACAGGATTCTCATCTCCCCAAGTCAAATCGCCCATATCCTTCCTCCTTGTTCTTAGAAAAGGGAAACCAAGTCATTTCATCACTCTATTCTCTTCTTGGTTATTTTTCAGGCGAATGGGTGGATGAACCTATATTGGGTTTTCTGTCCATTTTCTCTACAGAGGAAAGGCCCACCACTCAGTTCGACTACAATACTTTCCTAGCAAAGAGTATTCACGAGAAGCTTTCAAAATCCACTACAAAAGTCATGTTCCGGTATTCCTACATACTAGCTTACATGTTCATCTTCTTTCAAGAGGATAGGTTCTCTTTCTCGATGCAGAAAATGGACAAGAATGGGAAGCCGCAGGTGGTAACATCTTGGACTTCGCTACTGAGAAGGAATTCCACAGATTTTAGTTTCAAATAGTTCATTGAGTAGTTCTACCACCCAGTGGTGAGCATGCTTAGTGGCAGACCAGAACCAAGAATAAATGAGGAGATTCAGAGGATCTTACACCTCTCAAACCTTGCAAAAAAGGGAGATTGGTATCTTTACCAAAATCACACCGAGATCAAAGTATATGGATGTGAGTTAGCTCCATACAAAATGCCCAAGTATTTACCCATGAGGATATTTTCCCTGGAGTACATAAGACAAATGATAAACTCAAATGACATACACTTTGCGTCTCTAAAGAAGAAATCGAAGCTCAGAATTAAAGGGAAAATAGGGTCTTTTATCTACAATAGTCGAGGCGCCAGGGAAGAGGCAGACAAACTTTTGAAAGAAATGAAGTTCGAAGTTAGTTTCCTGTGGAACTATAATCCATGCGGGATAATTTCATAGATGAGGGTTAAGAATAAAAATGTTCCATATGTTCATATACCCAAGCCCGAGATAGAAAGGTTCGTGAATCAAACGGAGTGGGAGCCGAACACTCTGGAAGATATAGAATAGTAGAACCCTTCAATTACTATCTCACAAACAACCACACCACAGGCTCCAAAGGAGAAAAGACCCAGGAAGGATACTTCACCTTCTGTCACTGAAGTCTCGGTTGAAATTGTCCAATTACATACCAAAAGGCCAAAATCCAGTCATACAACTAACATGGCTGGCGAAAAGGAAACCCAATCCACTACGACTATGAAAGGTGATCAATCACCTCTTATCACAAGAAGCAAGCAGATCATGTCCATAGTTTCATCCAAGAAGCCGACGGATGCTTCACTAGTTGACCAGCCGAATAAAGGAGGACCAAAGTTGAGTATTTTTGAGAAATATGACCAGATCAAGAAGAGAAATCAGACACTGACCAGCAATACTTCTGCTTAGTTTTGGAAACAGACATCAACGACAAAGAACGGACTGTTGTCTACATTTGATACAAAGAAGGGTAAAATGCACAAGGCGTTTCTGCAGGCACAGGTGCCCGACCCAAAGGCAATTACTGATTACAAAAGGGCAATGTTCGAGTTCCACACTAGAGATGTGCACCCACCCGATCAAATGGATCTGCACAGGCAAATTGGAGAAATGGTTTTCTCCACTTTGGAAAATTCTTCTACTACGGCTGCTAAACTACAAGTCTCTTTGAGCAATGTTCAGACATAGCTAAAGTTAGAAAAGATATCATCCTTTGCAAAGGATAACAGAATTAAAATGTTGGAAGAATTGGTCCTCAAGATCGGGTATGACCCCTCGAATGTGAAAGCAATCGAGGAGATGCTTAAGAAGAAAAATGTTGATATAGCATATCTGAGGAAACAACTAAAACTGCCACCAATGGAAGATGCACAGACAAAGGAGATAGCTGAGACAGAAGGTGAGAAGGACGAAATGCTCAAGTTGAGCATGGAGCAAAACTCATAGTTGAAAGAGATGGAAGCAGAACTGGAAAGGTTAGTGAAGGAGAAGGAACAATCAATACCTATGGAGGTCATTCCATTGAGCGTAGTTGCACTCACAGGAGTAAGCACAACATCTACAGCAGAAATTCCCTCAGCAACTCCATTGACAGCTCTGGAAAAGACAGTAGAACTAGCAAAATCCATGGGGGAGATGAACTTGCAAGAGACATAAATTAGCAGACTTAAAAAGGAGGTTGAGGACCTTCAGGAACTTAAGTCTTCTTACCAAACTAGCTACTCCATGGAGAAACAAACATCATACAAGCTCAAACAAGAATTGTAGCAACTTCAAAAGAAAACAATGGAAGGCAAGACACTTGTTGAGGCCAAGGAAAATATATGGATGGATATCTCCAAATCCATAGATGAAATATGGCCTATGGTGCAAATCATGTTCAAGCAAAACGAACTAGTACAAAGGAGCAGGTAGGCTATTGAGAAAATAAGAGGATAATTGGGAGAAATGCCCACATAAGCCACTAAGATCATTAAATTCCTAAATTCCAAAACCAGGGAAGAGTTAGAGGATTTGAAGATTGAATACAGGATGGAAACCATCCTCGAATTCAAGAGGGTTTTGACCAAAAGAGGACTAATGCTACAGTTGGAATAGAAAGTCCAAACTATGGACACAGGAGTGCAAATATTTTTTGGCAAAAACGAAGCTCTACAGAAGAAAGGACTCCCTGGCTTAAGGGTCCTAAATGACAAGTTAATGACCCTTCCTGATTATAAATAGAATCTAGCCACAGTGGCCAAAGATAGTTAGAAATTTTTGTGAATACAGGGCAACATAACGGGCAAGGCGTTCTTAGAAACTTTGCAGCCAGAAATTAGAATACAACACGAGATCCGATATATTTTCATCGCCAAGCCAAATTTTTCCAAGTACACAGAGATGGGTGAAATATACAGAAGATTACTCTAAGTCATCATTCCCAAACATCTATGATGGGAAGAGCTATGCAATCTAATCGAGTAGGAGATGAGGTGTCCAAGTCTAGTCAGCAATCCGATCAGACGAAGTCGTGCATATGACTCACCAATGGTTTTCCCCAGAAATCATCATGAAGATTTCAACACATCATCAACAGTTCCATAATTTTTGTATGTTGTTGAGTTAGTTAGTTAAATTTAGAATCTGCCACGTCCTGATCTTTAATGACAGGATCGTATGTAATTTTTTATTATAAATACTTTGAACTTTGAAGTACGAGGGGTTGATTTTTATGCCCTGTAAGCCATAAAGACTGTAATTGTTTATCAAGAGATATTCTAGTAATACAAAGGGACGTTTCACAGGATTTGCACGTGTTATTCATTGGTGATGTTTATTTTTCTTTGTTAAATGTTTTTCTCGCTCAGTCGTCATATTGTTTTCTAATATGATCTTTTAAAAGTAGTGTATGTCGCAGGATTTATCTTTTTATACCATGTCCCCAACTTTAAATATCTAAATGTTTATCTTCTAATGTTATAGTGAAGAAATTCTTAAATGCTTCTTTACTTTAATTTATATTCTCATCTTTTCTTCTATCCATCACTTTACTGCCAAAGAATCCAATGAATTCATTACCTTTCTCTGTGAAAAGAATATTTTTTATTCCTGTTTAGGTCTTCATCCTTATAATACAGACCCCATAGCCCAATGGATGCGTAAACCCTATTTCAGCCAACTTTACAAAAAAAAAAAAAACATTCAATCTTATTCTACTTAACAAGCCTAATATATCAAAGTTAAAACATATCTAAATCTTATAGAGAGATCCCTCTCTGAAACTGGCAGGGCTATATTCCTTTTTCGAAGTGGTTGGATAAAGTTACCTCTGGAAAATTTCTTCTACCCTGACAACCTCTGGGAATTTACAGAGCGATAACATAGTGGCGACCATACTGGGGAACTGAACAAACTTTCAATCCCAAGATTTATTTTCCCTAGAAGAAAACTTTATTTATGAACTAATCGTAAATCTGAGAAAGAGATAATGTTCAGAGGTTGTTAAAAGTTTGTACATTGAAATTTTGGATTCATAAAAATTAAAATTTTGGCTCCTAAAAGAGCTTATACTCTATCTCACCCAGATCCAGAACCTACAGTATCAATTGATATTCCAAAGCAGTTACTCAGAAAGAAGACCATTGTAGAAGGTTCAGAGAGTCATAGTCCCCTTCACAGGTCCCCTTCTCTTCCAAAGAAACTTGTTTCCCTCTAGGATCTCGAGTTTGACACCACTTTTGAACAAATCCTATTTAGAACGAAATCTGATAGCTTTGTGACTGAAACCTATTTATATCAAACCATCCTTCCACCCCGAACCCCTGAAATACTATCTCCCAGGGATGAACCTGATCAAAGATTCCTTGAGGAATTTGACAAGCTAGAAATTTTGGTAGAAAATATCAATCAAGTTGTACACCAAGCCCACTTCCAGTAGTCGGTCGAACTTTCTGCCATAACTATTGTTGCAGCTTCTGTAAAACCTCAACCCGCTCACTCTATGTCGGCTAGTCCTTCATCCTCTGCATCTTCTGTCACTTCCCCACCCATCATCCAGGTTGTTGTCCTACCTCCTCCACCTATCATGGAAGCCAGATATGCTCCTTTGGTGTTGGTCGCACTTTTACACACTATGCCCCAGGACTATCAAACAAGACTTCCACAGTTCGATGGTACTGGGCCCTTGAACGCACAGCAACACGTTGATAAAATGAATGACTATTTTGACTTGTAGGAAGTGGATGAAGTTGACGTTCAAATGAGACTATTTGCACAGAGTCTGACTAGGGACGTTAAGAAATGGTACAAAGGCTTACGTGTTTCTTCTGTGGTCGACCTTACCGCATTTCAAAGAAGTTTTCTGGACATATGGGAGGTAAAGAAAAATCCTCTCCAGATCTTGTCAGAATACGAAAACATCAGAAGGAACCAAGGAGAGATAGTACAGGACTACTACACCTGCTTCAACAATCTGTACAATGCGATTCTAGACGATATCAACCCCCCACAAGGTTTGGCATTGATAAAATTCCCTGACGGTTTCGACGTTGATATGTCATATCAATTAAGGGAAAGAAACTCTACCACTCTGGAGGACATGCACAAAAGTGCAGTAAGTGTAGAGGCCAACATGTTAGCCAGAAGGGCATGGTAGAGGACGGAAAGGAGATTCATGATTAAAGAGAAACCTACCACATCCTCTTCTGATGCCAAACCGGATTCCTTTTCTAGAGCAATGGAAAGGATGATGGAGATACTTACTATAGCTTAAATAAATCCTCCTAGAGAGAACCAAGCTGCTCCACAAATTTGGAATACTAACTTCAGAAGAAATCCTCCTCAAATCAGGCATAGAGATCCTAGGGATCAAAGGTAACGGAGGGGTCCTGATCAATAGATCAAACCACCCCTATAGGAAAATTATGTTGATGAAGGTGAGGAGACAATTGAAGAATTAGATGACATGCATATAAACCTCATGGGCGTTCACGATGATGAAGCCATCTTCTTCACTTGGGAAGAGCAAGAACTTTTCCTTATTTCTCAAACAGAGTTAAATGAGGAAGAAGAGGAAACCGAATAGCAGGATTTTGAAAACACCATTATGGAGGTACATAGGCAGTACAATCTGAGGAGAAAAAAGACAAATGAAAATCCCCCAAAGAAGGTAACCGAAACGAAGAAAATAGTCAAAACCAAGAATACCTCGG
Source organism: Picea sitchensis (assembly GCA_010110895.2). Taxonomy (NCBI): domain Eukaryota; kingdom Viridiplantae; phylum Streptophyta; class Pinopsida; order Pinales; family Pinaceae; genus Picea; species Picea sitchensis. Next base: position 8,760 of record SNQJ01S0044300.1, read on the forward strand.
AGCCTTCTACCAAGAAGATCCCTGAGAAAGGCAATGTTGAATCTCCTGCAAAAAGAAACCCTACCATTTTACAAAGATCAATGCAGACTGAGGTTTCATCAACTAGTCAACCAAGTACTTATGCCTAGAAAACTATGGTAGACAGATCAGAATTGTTGAGCCTAAGCATAGCACCCACTACTTTCAGCCTTGAAGGGGAATTAGACAAATTGAATATTCGCATTCCCCTTTCTGAGCTGATGAGTAAGAACACGTACCGATCGCAAGTGATCAAAGTGTTGAGCATCAAGCCAGATATAGGCATGAAGGCCTTGACTGTTGGATCAGAAAATCATTCAGACACAGTAAATCTTATCGATGATCAACCTGAAATCTTGTTTGGCCCTAAAGTTGATGGTCAGATCAACATCGGTGTTGTCGCTCCTTTTTACATCATCCTTAATATACACGAACTGGTTATGCACAATGATATGTTAGATTCAGGTGCTTCTCACAACCTAATGCCTAAAGAATTGATGGAAAAGATGGGACTTGAGGTCACCAGACCCTACAAATATTTGCACTCTTTTGACTCCAGCAAAGTCAGATGTATCGAGTTGATCAAAGACTTATGTATCACCCTAGTTCAAAATCCAGTAAAAAGCATGGTTATGGATGTTGTGGTTGCGGACATCCCCCCTAAATATGGTATGTTGTTGTCCAGGTCTTGGGGTTCCAAGCTTAAATGCACTTTGCAGTTGGATATGTTGTATGCCACTATCCCAGTATTTGGACAACAGAGAAGATTGTACAGAGATACATTGATGAAATATATGGTCAGCAGCCAAGAAAGTCCACATAACTACCCTCTATACTTTGCACACTCCGATCTAGATTCCTTCATCTTGTATAATGACAGTGATGTGGAAGAACAAATTTCTCAGCTGGAATAAGATACACTTGATACGAAAGAAGGCCAAGAAATCACTGAAGTAAAAGGAAAGGAAATTGCAATAAGTGAAGAACTTCCAGCAAAGTTCTGGAGCATGGACTTCGATGGAGCTGTGAGCAAAGAGGGAGCTAGAGAAGGAGTTTGGTTGCACAATAACAAATCAAGGTATTCAGAGAGTCATTCTTACAAACTAAATTTTCAATGCACTAACAACATAGTCGAGTATGAAGGTTTGATGCTTGGTCTAAAACTACTAAAGAAGGTTGGTGCCAAACAAATCATGGTAAGAGGTGATTATGAATTAATTATCAAACAAATTAAAGGTGAGTATGCAAAAAAACATCCCAGGCTTAGAGATTATAGGAATGTTGTTTTAGATGCCCTTCAATGTTTCACAGAAATTGATTTGCAGGTGATCCCAAGGGGACAAAACATTTTAGCAAATGGGTTAGCTACATTGGCAGCTACATGCAAGATACCTTTTCATTCCACTTTCCCATACACAGTAGAGGTGAAGTGCAGACCGATTGTTCCGGACAACATCAGATACTGGCAAGTATTTGGGAACGACGATCAAATTGAAGATTTTCTACAATGTAAAAATGATTTCAAGTGTACAAATATAGACTTAGAAAATGATGATGAATATGTAAGTAAATTTTTTTTGGGGAATCATAGTGTAAATAAAATAGATTCAGAAGAATTAAGTGAAGATGAGGTAGATTCTGATGTTTTGCACTTAAATAATAATGTGTTACCTAGGGGTTTAGTTCTGTTAGAAGACCTATTTTATTTTAATGATGTGGCAAAAAAACCCAAAATTGAAGCTAGTGGTAAAGAGGTTGAGGACTGTAACATAGGGACTGAGGAGAAACCCAAGATGATAAAACTTTCCAAATCTTTACCCTCTGAGAAGAAACTCAAATACATTGAACTTTTCAAAGAATATGTATATGTGTTTGCCTAGAGTTATGAAGATTTAAAATCTTACGACACAAGCATCATACAACATAGGATCCTGATAAAAGAAGAACAAAAACCTTTCAGACAGAAACTTAGGAGAATCAATCCCAAGTTACTTCCCCTGATATAAAAAGAAATCAAAAAGATGTATGATGCTAAAATCATAGTTCCCTTAAGATTTTCCAAATGGGTTTCAAATCTGGTTCTGACCCAAAAGGAAACTAGAGAAATCAGGATTTGCATTGATTTTTAAAACCTGAACAAGGTTTCCCTAAAAGACAACTACCCCTTGCCAAAAATGGACCACATATTGCAAAAGGTAGTTAGATCCAACTGAATCTCCTTACTAGATGGTTTCTCAGGCTATAACCAGGTTCTTGTTCACCCAGATGATCAGGAGAAAATAGCCTTCACAACACCTTAGGGAACCTTCATGTACGTGAAAATGCCCTTCAGTTTGATGAACGTTGGGGCCAATTTCCAAAGAGCGATGGACATCGCTTTTGTGTATGAGCTTGGTAGATTTATTTTCATTTATCTAGATGATGTAACTATTTATTCCCAATTTGATGAAGAGCACTTACAACATCTCAGACGAGTGTTTGAGAAATGCAAGAAATTTGGGATTTCTCTAAATCCTAAGAAAATCCTTTTCGGATTAGAGGAAGGTAAAATGTTGGGACACATAATATCTAAGGATGGAATTAATATAGATCCCAGTAGAATAGAATCCATTCAGAAACTGGAACATCCTAGGAATATCAAAGAGTTACAATCTTTCATTGGAAAAATAAACTTTCTGAGAAGATTCATACCCAACCTGACCAAGATTCTAAGGAACATCACCAACATGTTAAAAAAGGACACAAAAATAAAATGGAACATTGAATCCAAGAAGTCTTTTGAACAGGTTAAGAATGCACTCACACAAGCTCCAGTTTTGATCAGTCCTCACTTCACCAAAGATTTTTACCTTTTCTCTTTCACTTCTGAACATACCATTGCAGCAGTATGCTACAAAAAAATAGCGAAGGGTATGAACATCCCATAGCCTTTTTCAGTAAATCCTTAAGAGATGTTGCTTTAAATTACAAAATAATGGAGAAACAAGCTTTTGCTCTGGTAAAAGCCATACAAGATTTTAGAGTCTATATTCTCCATTCCCACACAATTGCTTATGTTCTGAACGCAGTACTAAAGAACATTTTAACTCAGGACAATCCATATGGTATAAGAGGAAAATGGATTGTTTTTATTCTAGAGTATGACATAGAGATTAAGCCTACTAAACTGATTAAAGGTCAAGGTCTAGCAAAGTTAATGGTTGAATCTAATTTTCATACTGTAGATATTAATTTCTTAGCTGCAGTAGATGAATAGGGAGAGCAGGCGACTCCAAGCGTGAAAGAGGTATTTCTGAACTCTCCATGGTACGCAGACCTTATATTTTTTTTGCATAACTTACAATCTCCCCCTGGTCTGACAAAAATTAAAGCTAGGTTTTTTAAATTGAAAGAATTAAAATTTTGCATTCTAGAAGGCAATGTTTATTGGAAGGATCCTGGAGGTATTTTGTTAAATTGCCTATTAAAAGATGAAGATGACAAATTCTTAGAGGATTTTCATGCAGGAGACTGTGGTGGTCACCTGAGTTGGAATACCATAGCTAATAAAATCCTCAAAGCTGGGTTTTATTGGCCTACACTATTTGTTGATGTGCATAAGAAAGCAACTTCATGCCATAAATGTCAGGTGTTCGAGGGAAAAAAGAAGCTCCTTCCTTTTCCCATGAAACCCATATTTGTTGAAGCTCCTTTCCAGCAATGGGGATTACACTTTATCAGAGAGATACATCCTCCCTCTTCAAGCCAGCACAAATGGATTCTTACTGCCACGGACTATTTCACAAAATGGATTGAAGTTGTACCAAGCAGGCAAGCTACTGATTCTTTCATTATTAAATTTCTAGAAAATAATATCTTGTCTCACTTTGGGTGTCCAAGAAAAATCATAACCAACAATGTAGTTTCTTTCTGATCTAAGAAGCTCATATATTTTTGCAACTAGTATCATATAACTTTGGGACACTACACATCTTATTACCCTCAAGGAAATGGGTTGGTTGAGTCATCCAATAAAACCCTGGTGAACATTATTAAGAAGACACTACAAGAAAACAAAAAGTCATGGCATAACAGGCTGGTTTTTGCACTTTGGGCCGACAGACTGACCACTAAGAGGTCAATTGGTATGTCCCCATATCAGTTGGTCTATGTCACTGAAGTAGTTTTTCCTACCTCTTTAGGTGTTCCCATCATGAAACTTCTACAAAAGATGCAAGCCGAGACGAACGACTCCCAAAGAAGGCTAAACCAGATGATCCACTTGTAGCAATCTAGAGAAGAAGTATACAACAAAACTTAGGTTTTCCAGGAGAGCATAAAAAATATCTTTGATAAAAGAACTAAAGAAGATGACTATGAGCTAGGTGATCTGGTTCTGAGGTGGGATGCTAGAAATTAAGATAAGGGGAAGCATGGAAAGTTCGACAATCTGTGGAAGGGACCTTACATGATTCAATCATTCAAAGGAAATAACGCTTTTCTTCTCAACAACAGCAATGGGACCAATCTACCAGGAGGACCTGTGAATGGCAGAATGCTGAAACACTATTCACCCCCTCAGTAGAGGCCTTCAGTCACACGTTTCCATTGTACAAATCATTTCCTTTTGCTTACAAGTTTTTGAGTGGATAACTTTGATCAGATGGTTGAATCCCTCAGAGAAGGCTTTGAGCCACTAAACATTGTCATCGAAATTTTCAAAAATAAAACAAATCAAACAAAAAAAGAAACTATGGAGAAATATTTCAAAACATCAAGAAGCAGGATTCTTGGCCCTTCACAAGGAGAGTACCATCCCCAGGTGAATCCGCTATTATAACCCTATAATTTATAGGATCAACTGGTGACTGAAATGTTATCCCTTTACTGTGTTTGGTTTCCAAATAATTTTCCATTCTGTAAATAATTTGAGAAAAAGAAAGAAAAAGAAAATGAGAAAAGAATAAAAGATGGAATAAAAGAAGTTGAGTAAATCCGCATGCAATAACAATGACCTGGTCCATACAGTTTAAGCATGGCCAAGTCCTTTTAAATTGATGTTGATATGATTAGTGAATAAGCTTGGCTAAATTGTTTAATCTTAGCCAAGAAGTATAGGTTAGCTAGTGAATAAATTTGACCAAACTACCTAATCTTGGTCAAATAACCCTAAGGTAGGGTAATTTCTTAGTCCAACAGTTTAATCTAGGATAAATTTCATAGGTAAGTAGGTTAGAGCATAGGTTAGTTGGTTTTATTTCAATAAAACATGCATGATGATCGATGTTGGAATATATCTTTGATGTTTGAAAGTTAGATGCCTAACCCCCATGGTCACAAAAAAGCAGGGAAAGATGGGAAAACACACATAAAGCACTTGTCCTAATTTTTCGAAGAAAATATGATTTTTGCGCCGGCATATTAAAGAAATCACACAGATGAACGGCAAAGGCGTTGGTGCTCAGATCTACGGTCAACAAGTTTTTCCAGACCCCCCGACCATTCTACCTTTAACGGTGGGGGGGGGTCCAGAATTATGTGTAACAAAAGCACACATCTGAACGTCTGAGGCGTTGGCACCCAGATCCATGGCCAAGATTAAATTCTGAACACCCCCCCGACCATTTTTCTTTTAACGGTCCGGGGGGGTTCTGGAAAGATTGTNATATATTGCACCAGACTCCCACCACTTACCGCAAACCATTTTACCACTTTTCTGACATACCCCCGTCATCCCATGACATCATTTTCCACTATCTTCTCCTAATGGTCCTGTCTCACAACTCTATCAGTCCTTTCCCCCTACTCACCCATCACAGGTCCCTTCACCATTGTTGGTCCTCAATCAACACCCTCCACATCACTCGGTCATACTCATCACTCATTTTTTACTTGCCATCTCATGCTCCAAAGGACCCGTTGGCCATTTATTATAGGCTAACTTATCCATTAGCCTATTGATATGTCCCCCGCACCCAACGAGTATCCATTTGCTCAAAATTAACCCTTATCCTCATTCTCCCATTGCTCATCTTATCCTCACACCAGAAATCTTTTCCTTGTCCTCTCTCTGATTCAACCAGCAACCCAAAACCACAGCCATTCCAACTAACGTTTTTGTTTGAATTGCAGGTACTTTTCATAGCGATGGCACCAAAATCCAAGAAAGAAGAAGCTGAGGAAAATTCTTTCCTCCCGCCTCCTATCGACCTCGACAAGATCCCATTGATTGACAAAGATCATCTAATCTTAGATACAAGGTGCGAATTTGACTTCGCGGATTTGCAGTCATGGATCAAAGACACTTTCTTAGATCAGAGTGATGAAATTGGGCTCTGGGAGTCCAATATTCCTCTATATCATTTCCCCCAGGTCCATCATTTCCCTGGTCCATCATTTCCCTGAATTTTCACTCAAGTGCCACGCTCATTACCTCCATGACCAGAGAACCATAGTTTCGTCATCGGGAGAAAATTTGTTCTTCATCGCACCAAAGGCCATTGATCAGATGATGCAGATACACAGAACTGAATCCACCTCCCCTTTAAATGTTGAAATCATAATAGAGTTATACCAAGAAACTATCTTTCCCTCAGAGAGCCTAGATTTTTGATCTTTTCCTCCCACAGGATGCTCAGCTCCCCAAGTCAAATCCCCCGTATCCTTCCTCCCTATTCTTAGAAAAGGGAAACCAAGTCATTTCATCGCTCTGTTCTCTGCTTGGTTATTTTTCAGACGAATGGGTGGATGAACCTATATTAGGTTTTCTGTCCATTTTCTCTACAGAGGAAAGGCCCACCACTCAGTTCGACTACACCACTTTTTTGGCGGAGAGTATTCATGAGCATCTTTCAAAATTCGCTACAGAAGGCATGTTCGGGTATTCCTACATACTGGCTTAAATGTTCATCTTCTTTCAAGTGAACAAGTTCTCTTTCTCGATGCAAAAAATGGACAAGAACGGGAAGTCACAGGCGGTAACATCTTGGACTTCGCTGCTAAGAAGGAATTCCACAGAGTTCAGTTTCAAACAATTCATAGAGTAGTTATACCACCCGATGGTGAGCATGCTCAGTGGCAGACCAAAACCAAGAATAAATGAGGAGATTCAGAGGATCTTACACCTCTCAGACCTTGCAAAAACGGGAGATTGGTATCTTTACCAAAATCACACCGAGATCGGAGTATATGGATGCGAGTTAGCTCCATACAAACTACCCAAGTATTTACCCATGAGGATATTTGCCCTGGAGTACATAAGATGAATGATAAACTTAGATGAGATACACTTTGTGTCTCTGAAGAAGAAACAACAACTCAGAATTAAAGGGCAAATAGGTTCTTTTATCTACAATAGCCGAGGCATCGGGGAAGAGGCAGGCAGACTTTTGAAAGAAATGAAGTTCGAATTTAGTTTCCTATGGCACTATGATCCATGCAGGATAATTTCAGAGATGAGGGTTAAGAATAAAAATGTTCCATATGTTCATATACCCAAGCCCGAGATAGAAAGGTTCACGAATCAAACGGAGTGGGAGCCGAACACTCTGGAAGAGATAGACCAACAGAACCCTTCAGTTACTATATCGCAAACAACCACACCACAGGCTCCAAAGGAGAAAAGACACAGGAAAGATACTTCGCCTTCTGTCACCGAAGTCTCGGCTCAAATTTTCTAATTACATACCAAAAGGACAAAATCCAGTCATACAACTGACACAACTGGCAAAAAGGAAACCCAATCCACTACGACTATGAAAGGTGATAAGTCACCTCTTATCACAAGTAGCAAGCAGAGCATGTCCACAGTTTCGTTCAAGAAGTCGATGGATGCTTCACTAGTCGACCAGCCAAATAAAGGAGGACCAAAGTTGAGTATTTTTTAGAAACATGACCAGATCAATAAGAGAAATCAGATGTTGAACAACAGTACTTATTCTCAGTTTTGGAAACAGACATCAACGGCACAGCACAGACTATTGTCTGTGTTTGATACAGAGAAGGGTAGAATGCACATGGATTTTCTACAGACACAGGTGCCTGACCCAAAGGTAATTACTAATTACAAAAGGGAAACATTCGAGTTCCACACCAGAGATGTGCACCCGGCCAATCAAATGGATCTGCACAAGAAAACTAGAGAAACGATTTTCTCCACTTTGGAAAATGCTTCTACTACTACTGCTAAAATACAAGTCTCTTTGAGCAATGTTCAGACACAACTAAAGTTAGAAAAGATATTATCCTTTGCAAAGGATAACAGAATTAAAACATTGGAAGAATTGGTCCTCAAGATCGGGTATGACCCCTCGAAAGTGAAAACAGTCGAGGAGATGCTTAAAAATAAAAATGTTGATATAGAATCTCTGAGGAAACAGATGAAACTGCCACCAATGGAAGACGCACATACAAAGGAGATAGTTGAGACAGAAGGTGAGAAGAATGAGATTCTCAAGTTGATCATGGAGTAGAACGCACAATTGAAAGAGATGGAAGCAGAACTGGAAAGGTTAGTGAAGGAGAAGGAACAATCAATGCCTATGGAGGTCATTCCATTGAGCACAGTTCCACTCATAGGAGTAATAACAACATCTATAGCATAAATTCCCTATGTAACTCCACTGACAGCTCTGGAAAAGACAGTAGAACTAGCAAAATTCATGGGGGAGATGATCTTGCAAGAGATAGAAATTAGCAGACTTAAAAAGGAGGTTGAAGACCTTCAGGAACTTAAGTCTTCTTACCAAACCAGCTACTCCATGGAGAAACAAACATCATACAAGATCAAACAAGAATTGCAGCAGCTTCAAAAGCAAACAGTGGCAGGCAAGACACTTGTTGAGGCCAAGGAAAATATCTGGATGGATATCTCCAAATCCATAAATGAAATATGGCCTATGGTGAAAATCATGTTCGAGCAAAATGAACTAGTACAAAGGAGAAGGCAGGCTATTGCGAAAATAAGAGGAGAACTACCCACAGAAGCCACTGAGATCATTAAATTCTTGAATTCCAAAACCAGGGAAGAGTTCGAGGATTGGAAGATTGAAGACAGGATGGAAACCATCCTCAAACTCAAGAGAGTTCTGACCAAAAGAGGACTAATTCTACAGTTGGAAGAGAAAGCCAACACTATGGACACAGGAGTGAAAAGAGTTTTTGGCAAAATCAAATCTCTGCAGAAGAAAGGACTCCCTGGCTTAAGGGTCCTAAATGACAAGTTAATGACCCTTCCTAATTATAAACAGAAGCTGTCCACAGTGGCCAAAGATAATTCAAAATTTTCAGGAATACAGGGCATCATAATGGGCAAGGCGTTCTTAGAAACTTTGTAGCTAGACATCAGTATACAACACGAGATCTGGTATATTTTCATCGTCAAGCCAACGTTTTCCAAGTACATAGAGATGGATGAAATATACAAAATATTACTCAAAGTAATCATTCCCAGTCAGCTACGATGGGAAGAGCTATGCAATTTGATCGAGTAGGAGATGAGGTGTCCAAGTCTAGTCAGCAATCCGATCAGACGAAGTCATGCAGATGACTCACCAACGGTTTTCCCTGGAAATCAGCATGAAGATTTCAACACATCATCAACAGTTCCTGAATTTTTGTATCTTGTTGAGTTAGTTAGTTAAATTTAGAATCTTCCACGTCCTGATCTTTAATGACAGGATCATATGTAATTTTTTATTATAAATACTTCGAACTTTGAAGTACAAGGGCTTGATTTTTACACCCTGTAATCCATAAAGACTGTAATTTTTTATCAATAGATATTCCAGTAATACAAAGGGACGTTTCACAGAATTCTCACGTGTTATTCATTGGTGATTTTTATTTTTCTTTGTTAAATGTTTTTCTCGCTCAGTCGTCATATTGTTTTCTAATCTGATCTTTTAAAATTAGCGTATGTCGCAGGATTTATCTTTGTATACCCTGTCTCCGACTTTAAATATCTAAATGTTTATCTTCTGATGTTATAGTGAAGAAATTCTTAAATGCTTCTTTACTTTAATTGATATTCTCGTCTTTTCTGCTATCCATCACTTTACTACCAAAGAATCCAATGAATGCATTACCTTGCCCTATGAAAAGAATCTTTTTTATTCATGTTTAGATCTCTATCCTTATAATACAGACCCCATAGCCCAATGGATGTGTAAACCCTATTTTAGCCAACTTTACAAAAAAAAAAAAACCATTCAATCTTATTCTACTTAACTAGCCTAATATCTCAAAGTTAAAACATATATAAATCTTACAGAGAGATCACTCTCTAAAACTGGCAGGGCTAGATTCCAGTTTCGAAGTGGTTGGATAAAGTTACCTCTGGAAAATTTCTTCTACCCTGACAACCTCTGGGAATTTACAGATCGATAACATAACCTAAGACGTAGGAACATGAATTGATTTTTCCTTTCTGGACTTTTAAATATTGTATCAATTGCATGGTAGCTACTTCTGGCGAAAAGGAAACCCAATCCACTACGACTATGAAAGGTGATCAGTCACCTCTTATCACAAGTAGCAAGCAGATCATGTCCACAGTTTTGTTCAAGAAGTTGACGGATGCTTCACTAGTTGACCAGCCGAATAAAGGAGGACCAAAGTTGAGTATTTTTTAGAAACATGACCAGATCAAGAAGAGAAATCAGACGTTGAACAACAATACTTATGCTTAGTTTTGGAAACAGACATCAACGGCACAGCACAGACTATTTTCTGTGTTTGATACAGAGAAGGGTAGAATTCACATGGCTTTTCTGCAGGCATAGGTGCCCGACCCAAAGGTAATTACTAATTACAAAAGGGAAACGTTCGAGTTCCACACCAAAGATGTGCACCCGGCCGATCAAATGGATCTGCACAATAAAACTGGAGAAATGGTTTTCTCCACTTTGGAAAATGCTTCTACTATGGTTGCTAAAATACAAGTCTCTTTGAGCAATGTTCAGACACAACTAAAGTTAGAAAAGATATCATCCTTTGCAAAGGATAACAGAATTAAAACATTGGAAGAATTGGTCCTCAAGATCGGGGATGACCCCTCGAAAGTGAAAGCAGTCGAGGAGATGCTTAAAAAGAAAAATGTTGATATAGAATATCTGAGGAAATAGATGAAACTGCCACCAATGGAAGATGCACAGACAAAGGAGATAGCTGAGACAGAAGATGAGAAGAATGAGATTCTCAAGTTGATCATGGAGCAGAACGCACAATTGAAAGAGATGGAAGCAGACCTAGAAAGGTTAGTGAAGGAGAAGGAACAATCAATGCCTATGGAGGTCATTCCATTGAGCACAGTTCCACTCACAGGAGTAAGCACAGCATCTACAGCAGAAATTCCCTCAGTAACTCCACTGACAGCTCTGGAAAAAAGAGTAGAACTAGCAAAATCCATGGGGGAGATGAGCTTGCAAGAGACAGAAATTAGCAGACTTAAAAAGGAGGTTGAGGATCTTCAGGAACTTAAGTCTTCTTACCAAACCAGCTACTCCATGGGGAAACAAACATCATACAAGATCAAACAAGAATTGCAGCAGCTTCAAAAGCAAACAGTGGTAGGCAAGACACTTGCTGAGGCCAAGGAAAATATCTGGATGGATATCTCCAAATCCATAAATGAAATATGGCCTATGGTGCAAATCATGTTCGAGCAAAATGAACTAGTACAAAGGAGAAGGCAGGCTATTGAGAAAATAAGAGGAGAACTGCCCACAGAAGCCACTGAGATCATTAAATTCTTGAATTCCAAAACCAGGGAAGAGTTAGGGTATTTGAAGATTGAAGACAGGATGGAAAATATCCTCGAAGTCAAGAGGGTTCTGACCAAAAGAGGACTAATTCTACAGTTGGAAGAGAAATTCCACACTATGGACACAAGAGTGCAAAGATTTTTTGGAAAAACCGAAGCTCTGCAGAAGAAAGGACTCCCTGGCTTAAGGGTCCTAAATGACAAGTTAATGACCCTTCCTGATTATAAACAGAAGCTGGCCACAGTGGCCAAAGATAATTCAAAATTTTCAGGAATACAGGGCATCATAACAAGCAAGGCGTTCTTAGAAACTTTGCAGCTAGACATCAGTATACAACACGAGATCCGATATATTTTCATCGTCAAGCCAACTTTTTCCAAGTACATAGAGATGGATGAAATATACAAAATATTACTCAAATTCATCATTCCCAGTTAGCTACGATGGGAATAGCTATGCAATCTGATTGAGTAGGAGATGAGGTATCCAAGTCTAGTTAGCAATTCGATCAGACGAAGTCATGCAGATGACTCACCAACGGTTTTCCCTGGAAATCAGCATGAAGATTTCAACACATCATCAACAGTTCCTAAATTTTTGTATCTTGTTGAGTTAGTTAGTTAAATTTAGAATCTTCCACGTCCTGATCTTTAATGACAGGATCATATGTAATTTTTTATTATAAATACTTTGAACTTTGAAGTACGAGGGGTTGATTTTTACACCCTGTAAGCCATAAAGACTGTAATTTTTTATCAAGAGATCTTCCAGTAATACAAAGGGACGTTTCACAGGATTCTCACATGTTATTCATTGGTGATTTTTATTTTTCTTTGTTAAATGTTTTTCTCGCTCAGTCGTCATATTTTTTTCTAATCTGATCTTTTAAAATTAGCGTATGTCGCAGGATTTATCTTTGTATACCCTGTCTTCGACTTTAAATATGTAAATGTTTATCTTCTGATGTTATAGTGAAGAAATTCTTAAATGCTTCTTTACTTTAATTGATATTCTCGTCTTTTCTGCTATCCATCACTTTACTGCCAAAGAATCCAATGAATGCATTACCTTGCCCTGTGAAAAGAATCTTTTTTATTCATGTTTAGATCTCTATCCTTATAATACAAACCCCATAGCCCAATGGATGCGTAAACCCTATTTCAGCCAACTTTACAAAAAAAAAAAAACATTCAATCTTATTCTACTTAACTAGACTAATATCTCAAAGTTAAAACATATCTAAATCTTACAGAGAGATCACTCTCTGAAACTAGCAGGGCTAGATTCCAGTTTCGAAGTGCTTGGATAAAGTTACCTCTGGCAAATTTCTTCTACCCTGACAACCTATGGGAATTTACAGACCGATAACATAACCCAAGACATAAGAACATGAATTGCTTTTTCCTTTATGGACTTTTAAATATTGTATCACTTGCATGGTAGCTACTTCTCTGTTGTGTATTATTTTTCAGATGAGATGAAGGAAGCCAATGAGAGTGAAAATGACTAACAATGTCTAAGATGGTCTGTGAAAGAGTAGAAAAAATAGGAATTTTGATTCCCCACCTCTAGAAAATTGTCTTTACTTGTCCCCTTGGCTTAAAGAGCTGGTGGACAGATCCAAGGTAATTCCACCATAGACTACAGTGGCTTTTAACATATAGGTATCATTTACCCATCTTTTTTATATTTTTCCTAGGCAATCTTTCACAAAGAGAGCGTAAGGTCAGTCAAATTTCTAGTCGATGTGGGAAAAGTTTTGTTTTTTTATCTAGAGAATCCCAATGGTTCCCTTGGATTATACAAGGAGAAAGAAAGATATGAATGGAGGACAATAAATGGCATATAACTTCCCCCATTTCTAGCAACCATAGTGGATTCCCTGATCAAATCCCTTGCTTAGATTGTAGATTTGATGTTTGGGTAAATCCAAAATTTCAAAAATACGAGAGTAAATTTTAAATAGCTTGAAATTAAAAATTTCCAGAAAACGCTAAAGAAATAGCAATGATCAAGGGTTGTGGAGATGGTATGGAAATTAAATTAACCAAGATAATTAAATTTTTGAAGAAAAATTGTTCATCTTACAGAACCATTTATGTTCTAATTACATCTTACATAAAAACTTCTAAACCATCTATATTCTAATTAGATCTTACAGAAATATAAATATTGGAACCAATGTCGATTCAATGGAGTTTTAAAAGCTTGTACATCTTCAATTACAATACAATTACAATTCTCAATAAAATACCATAGTCGATGACGAAGGTGAACTTGGAGAAGATCTTCGGCAACTGGCGTTCCTTCTAATCTCCCACTTTCTAATCGATGAGACTTCACCGGTACCTCCTATCCAACGTTGGGGTTACGCTTCTTCCCCCTTAGCCCCCTGAGCAGCAAATGGACCACGCACACATATCCAAAAATACTCTAGCTCCTAGCTTGCCTCACAAGGTAAAGCCACCATTTTCTCTCAAGTTGGGTATCCCAACTCTCACAAGTAAAACCAGAAAAAAATCTGGGAGCATAACCTTACTCATAATCTCAGTGTCCATTGCTCATCTCGGCCATTTGTTTTATAGAATTTTTCCATAACTCCTCCCCTCTTGCACAATTAATTTTCTTTTTAATTAAAATAATTTAGAATTATCTCTCCCTTACATTTGTCACCCTTACCGCAATTTTCACAATTAAATCCACATTTTATTTTAAATAAAAGTCAATTTCCCTCACCCATCCTAAAAGCACTCCTAAAACCACTCCTAGTTGTCTCTTTATTCCCCTTATTTCCAATTAATGATTGACGCCTTTCTAAAATTGAGTTGAGTTAAAATATGAATCTTCTCCTAGTTAGACTAGTGTTAACCATACTCTATATTCATTTCTATGTGTACCCATTCTTTTAGCTTTATTCCATTCTTACCTTAAATTCCAATTTGGTAATTTCTTGCATATATGTGTAGTAAATCAATGTTTAGGTTGATTTTATTTTCCTTGATTTCTTAAATTGATTTACTTCATCCTCTCATTATTTAATTTATAAACTTAGTTTTTAGTCTTCTTACTAACTTAGACTTAGGCTTAATTAAATTTTAGTGCAAGGGATTAGACTCTTATAGGGATTATAATTAATAAATTCAATCCTTAATTAATTAATTGATTGATTGATCTGGAAGTGCTCAATATTTTACAAGGTTAATTATTCGCTCAAGGTTTTCTAGGACACCTAGGTTCATTGACTCAATTATATTTATGCAACATGCCCTTCAAGACGCATTCTGTGATCCAAGGGTGTCACTCCCCTTGATTCAAATTTTTAATTACGTGACGTGCCCTTCAGGACGCACTCTGTGCTCTAAGGGTGGCACTCTCCTTTGATTCAATTTTAATTACGTGGCATGCCTTTCAATATGCACTTTGTGCTCCAAGGGTGCCACAAGCCTTTGATTCAAATTTTTAATCACACGACGTGCCCTTCAAGATGCACTCCATGCTCCAAGGGTGCCATGTGCCTTTGACTAGTTTCGGTACTTGTCCAACACCTAGAGTCAACACTCCATTTGGGCGACCTTGTGAGAGACTAAGGGATTCTAAGGAATAAGGACCTTGCCTTATTGTTCACCTCTTAGAAATCTTCATAAGCGACTATCTCAATCTGCCCTCATGGCATCGTGTACCTCTCAAACTAGGTAATCGTTAACCTACAATTCAAGCCACAGTGGGAGTGCTAGTAGGATATGACAGAGATGTCTCCACACCTCTCCCTCGATATTTGTTCTATGCACATGGCCCCTTTACTCCTTATGTGAGTCATATTAGCAAGAAATCGTCAACCTGCATCCATCAACGAAACACCGTCAATTATCCATAAACAACATCATAATGTAATCAATTGTATGTCACATGTGCATAAATGAAATAAAAAAACCAATACAATCCACTCCCTAACTCAATATGGAGTCCAAGGAGGTCCATTGATGCCATCGGTATCCTCAATCCGTCAAGTGTCCTGCACACTAAGGGGAAAATCGTCAATAGCATCTGTCAATACATAGATATCAAACAACATAAATCATAATCTATAAGCGAAATAGATAACCACATACTATAACCAGATCACTTGCATGCAAGTGTCCTCAAAGAATAAGTCAATAACATGTGCTCACAAGAGCAGGATGTTACAGTTTAACTCATATAACATAGCAATATGTTTTTCAATGAAGTCTCTTGGCTCTCTATTTTTCAGTGTCTCTTCGTATGGATAATATATGTTCCTCCACCAGATCTTGACTTGTGATAGTGCATTAAGGGATTACATGTCTGGAGATATACGTAGATTTGACATCATATTAAATATATATTTAGGCTATCTGCACCAGATGTGCTATGTTTAGACATGTGATTTGGGATACATTGTGAGAACTTCAAAATCACAAAGGCATCCATTAAGAAGGATGAAGGAAAATGCTAGTAATAAAAATATTAAGGAAACCAACATAACTAAAGAAACAAAAAAAAAAAAAAATTGGAATCGGGATTTATTTATATACAAGTGATCAACAGCCTCAATGTCTAACTAATGTAGTGTTTGAGGATTTTTTCATTAATAAGAAAAGAGTCAATTTCCCCCTGAAGGTTCTGTAATCGAAAAGTTCCTTGGACAATGTTTTCTTTAATAAGGTAGGGACCAAGCCAAAGTTGTTGGAATTTTTAATGTTTCCCTTTATCTTCATGTGACTTGTCCCATTTTAGAACTAAGTCCCCAACTTGGAACTCTTTCTCACCTACGGACTTCTTATCAAACCAATGTTTTATGGTTTTTTGGTGAGATTCAAACTTGATTTTCGTTTTGTCACGTATTTCCTTGAGATTCAACAAGATATTGATACAACTTTGGATGACAGGGCACTCTCTACCCAGATACGGTTATGTAAGTTGAAGGGAAGGTAGGTAGATGTTCGAGGGTAGAACGACTTCTTTCCCATACAGAAGAAAATAAGGCGAAGTTCTGATGGAAGCTTTGGGAGTGACACGATCCGCCCAGAGAGAATTTTGTAATACATCGTACCAATTTCTCCGGTGATCAACCATGGTTCGTTTAAGGATACATGTGATGTTCTTGTTTGTAGATTATGCTAAGACATTTCCCTGGGGATAGTAATTGGCTGAGTATTTTAAAATGATCCATTTTTCCAACGCATACTCAGATAATTTCAAGGATGAGAAATAAGTATCATTATCAAACACTAAAGAGTTAGGAATTCCAAACCTCATGATAAAGTTTTTCTCCATAAAATTTATTACTACCTCCTTATTCACTTTGAGTAAAGGTATTTCTCTGATCCAACGTGCGAAATAATCAGTAGCGGTCATAATATACTTGTGTTGTTTGGACGAATGAGGATTTATCTCACCAATGATATCTAGGCCCCATTTCTCGAAGGGTTCTTCTATTGTTATAGGTTGGAGAGGAAAAGCATATTTACATTCCCTTCATGTAGCTTTCTAACATGCTTCACAGCTTCTTGAGTATGCATGAGCATATTTGAAGAGTGTGGGCCAATAGTATCGTGCTCTCAACACTTTGTGGGATGTTGTGTCTCCTTAAAATTGACCACCATCTAGTGATGTTGAACAACCTTTTTTATCATTATTTGAAGTGGTTTTACAATCTCCTCAAAATTTGGAGCAAATATTCTTACAAAGTTGATTCTGCCAAAGAATGATCTCATAGATTTCCTTTTGTGTGGTGGTGTAATCTGTAGAATATCTTTGGTTCTTTCTGGATCCATCGAAATTTCATCTTTAGAAATGACGTGGGCTAACAAAATTACTTATGAAACAACAAAGATGGTCTTTTGGGGGTTTATAGAAATCTTGTATTTGCATCGTTCAAAAATTTGTTTCAGATGCTTCGAGTGATCTTCCCTTTTCTTTTAATAAATGGTCACATCGTCTAGGTATACTAGCATGCTCTGACTAATTAATCCTTTAAAATAAATACACATGGCCCTTTGGAAGGTATCTCTTGCATTCATTAGACCGAAGTGCATCTGCCTATAAGAATAGGTTCCCCATTTGGTTCGGAAGGTAGTTTTTAATCGATCTAGTTCTGCCAGGAGAACCTAATTGTACCTTGAAAACCCATATAATAAAGAGAATAGTTTGGATCCGGAGACGATTTGCAATATTTGTTCCTTTGGGGGAAATGGGTAAATGTCTTTGTCGAAAGCGTGATTGAGATTCCTGAAATCTATACAGATTCTTATTTATCCTGACTTATTTCTTACGGGCACCATATTAGAGACCCAAGTCGAATGTATTACTTTAAAAATGATTCAGGCATCCAATAACTTCTTGAGCTCTTTCTATGTGTTGCCAAGATTTGTAGTTTGCATAGTTTGCACAGAACTGGTTTTGTCATTAATGTCAAACTTTAAAAATTCTCATTAATGTCAAACTTTAAAAATGCTAAAGGGACAAGCATGGATCAGTGTGCACAGGCATGGATTAGTGTGCATAGGCGTGGATCAGTTTGCACAGGCACGGTGGTTTCAAATTCGGAGAATGCCTGAAACACAAAACTGTAAAGATTTTGGGAATTTCTATTACGAGATTTTTTTGCATAAACCTCTTCATGACAGGAGTCCCGAAGTTCCGAAAGGCAAATTGTTGAAATGGGAAATCGCAAAAGAACTTTATGAATAAGCGTTTCAAATTCGAAGAATGCCCGAAACGCGAAACTGCAAAGATTTTGGGAATTTCCATTTCGGGTTTTTTTTCATGGTAAGCAAAAAACTCTTCATGACAAGAGTCCCGAATTTCTGAAAGGCGAATTGCTGAAATGGGAAATCGTGAAAGCATTTTATGAATAAGTGATTGGTCATAACCTATGGTCACATCGACAAAGGCTCAAGGAAGGAGCTAGTGCAACCAAGCTCCATTTCGGAGTTTCGGGGATCACGACATGGAGCGTCAATAAAACTTCACAACAGGAATACTGAAAAGTTGAAATGTGAAACACTGAAGATTTCAAGGATCGAGAGTTGGAAGTATCGAAACACTTCATCAATGAAAATGTTGAAATCGCGAAATACGAAATGTCGAAATACCTTCAGATCATTTCGGATATCGGGAGTTGAAAGTGTCGAAACATTTCATAAACAAAAATATCGAAATCATGAAATGCGAAGTGATGATATGTCGAAACGCCAAAATATGAAAACACCGAAAAACCTTTTCTTGTGTAGATTTCGGGTTTCATAATTTGAAGTGTCAAGAGTCTTCGACACAGGATTGTCGAATTGTCGAAATGTGAAAATGTGAAATGCATTTCGATTAACGTGTTAGCACGGCCAAGAATGTAAAATGTAAGGAAGTTATTCAGTTATTTTAACTAATTCTTTGAAGGCTAAGCGTTTGATTATACGCGTTGATGATACCGGAAGACATATAAAGTGATTGTTGCAAGAAAAGAATTGTGTGTGAGGATTATGAGAGATATATGGCTCTGTAAAATTTGAAGAAGAGAAAAGACAGAGGAGGGAAGACACATACACAGACTGGAAAAATCTAAAGTGGTCTGGTCAAGAATGAATCGTGCAGAGAGGATTTGAATGCTTAATCTTTGACAAAGTAGATAAAGAGTTGGTTTGCAGGTTCTTAGTGACAGAGAATGATTTCAGGGTGGTAGGGAGGAGCAAGGGGAGACTGTAAAAGTCTCTTGTACAAGTTGGCGCTTGTACATCTGGGAGTTGTATCTTCCATTCAGTTGATGCTGAAGAAACAGAGGTAGCAGCCTCATTTGGGTTGTAGCTCAAATAAAATAAGAATGTAAAGAGGAGTTGGAGCTTACCTTTCATTCATAAGAAGAAGAGGTTTTTTCCCTTTTGGGTTTCCTCATGAAATATCACAGTGTCACTG